>QJNZ01000304.1:0-100534 GCA_004155055.1 Monosporascus sp. CRB-8-3 | reverse complement strand
CGAGACTGTCCAACAACAGTCGCTGATACGACCCAAAAGGGGTTCGTGGCTCAGTGAGCTAACAATTGGTCTGAATATCTGACACGCCGGAATATAATGATAAAATTTATCATTACGACCTAATCTGACCATTTTAACTGCTTTATATTAAACCGTTATTTTAATTCCAAATATTTAAAATTAAAATAATTCGTAATAACTTTAATAAGAATTGATAAATAATTATTAAAGTAGCCTTAGTTCTTAAAGGCGTTTAAAATAGCTAATAATTTGTTATCGTTTATAACCTAATAAATCCTTTCCTATATTATTATCCTATATTTAAATATGATGAAATACCGACGATTTCTATAAAATTAAAATATAACTACGTTAATAACCCTCCCGTATATATCTATTTTAATGTAAACAAATAATAATAGATTAAAATACCGGAATATTTTCCCTATTATAAGAATTAGTTAAAATATTTTAAACTCTATCTTTTCCGGGAAAAATAACTATATAAAATCTTTAACCTTTTTATAAAATTAATTTATCAACAGTACAAATATTTTTATATAATTTTTAATCAACCTTTAATCAAATTTTATAAAATTAAAAGAACTTAAATATTCTAAACGCTTTTTAATAACTGCTAGGCCATAATAACTTTAACATAACCTTTTTTTAACTTAATGCTATTCGACGAAATTTAAAATTTAAAAAAAAAAAGTTAAAATTTATAAAATTTATATTTATTAATATTTGTATAAAACTTTTATTTTCCTAATTTTCCGAACATTTTACAAATATGCTATTCGTACTTTATTAAATCTTTCGCTATATATCAGTATATCGTCGAGATAAACCATATAAATATAATTTATTAAATTTATTAAAATTTAATTAATATATATTTAAAACTTAACTAGGACGTTAAACAGTTTAAACTGTATTTTTAAATACCGAAATAACCGTATCTTGTTTTAAAGACAGTTCTTTATTTATTACCCTTTTTAATACGTATTTAATAGTACGCATCGTTTAAATACGACAATTATTAATGGTTTTTACGGTAATAATAAATTATACGCCTCGGTTATAAAAAACCTTATTCCGAAACCGATTATCGCGTAATACCGATAAATTTCGACTTTAATAAACTATATACCTTTTAACTGATTCGGTAAAAATAATTTTTTAAAAGGTAATAAGTTAAAAAATATTAAACGTTTCGCAGTAAACCTTAAATCCGTATAAAATAGCTACTTTACGATCTTTTATTAATCTTACGACTTTAACCTCGATCGATTTTATAACTTTTCGAATTTCTATTAATTAAAACAGCTAAAATATACTAAGCAATTCATATTATAAAATACCGGTACTCCGTAATTATAAACTCTTTACGGAAAATGTTTTTCTAAAAGGTCCTAAACGTTATAAAACTTTAAAATAAACTAAAAATATTAAGATCTTCGTTAATCCAATTAATTTTTCTTAAAAAAATCGGATTTTACTTTTAATTCTCGAATAACGTCCTACATAAGTACTCTGGACGTATAAGTACTTCGGACGGTTTTTGGCATTTCGCAACAACCAATTTATATAACTTAATAATAATATATTGTATTAATTTAAATTAATCGGATTTTTTTTGCTAGATATTTTTATATCTTTTTTATAAGTACGCGTATTATATCCGGGCTTGTTATAAATGTTATATTTCCCTTTTTTTATTTTAACCTTTTTGCGACGATCTTTTCCAGCTTTTATTAGCTGTAATTTTTAATTACCCTTTTTTTTAAGCCAGAAAAGCTTGTTCTTTTTATATAATAAATGTTTCTTTTTTTTGAAAACGTTTATTCTTAATTTTTCGACGTTTGTTTAAAATGTAATTCGTTTCGCGTAATTAGACATTTTTTTCCCGAAAAAAAGCGGTTTTATATAAAAATAACATGTAATTTTTTGTTACAAAATTAATCGATTTAAATATTCTTGTCGGCGAACTACCCTAATAATTTCTAATCTTATTTTGCAAGTAACGTTTTTATTTTGTTATTTTACGGATATTTCTAGGGGTTGTTGTAGGCGGAAAAGTAAAACCGGCGAAAGTTAACGGGGAGATAATTAACGTAGGTATAACTGGAAAAATTTCGAATTCGGAAAAAACATTATTGGGATCGAATAAAATAAAGCTAACTTTCGCGAATTTAAATTTAATAATATCGGACGTTATAATAACTTTAAACGTATTATAAAAGCCGGCAAAAAAATCTTTTTTAATAATATAAATATAGTAATATTATATTAAATTTTCGATATATAACGAATACATACGTTTTAAAATTAAAAAATAAAATATATTAAAAGGTTGAAATTTATATAAAAATACGTAAGTATATAAAACGTAATAATGTCGTAATTAACGCAATATTTTTCGAATTTTATCGAATAATAACTTTCGTAACCGTTAAGGATAAAGAAATATTTTAACCTTTTCGTATACGTTCGAATATATTTATCAAAATATTGGATTTATTTTAAATTTAATTTGTTTATTATTTAATTATTATTATTTAATGTAATATTTTAATCGGTTACTAGTAATAAGTTATCGTAATACCAGGATTTATAATAATTTTTCTTTATTATAATAATAAATAATAATATAATTTAAATTTAAACATTAATAACTTGGATAATCATAACTTATTTTTTATTCCTTTATTAAATTTATTTAAATTTTTACGTTTTTTGATATTAATTATTATTATACTTATTATTATAAAAAAATTTATTAAAATTTAATTTCGTTAAAGTTATAAATATCTTTTTTTATAATATTATATTTTGCGATAATAACCCAAATAAGCTTAAATTATTTACGAAATATCTTTAAATTTTCGTATAATACTGATTAATAATTAATTTTTTGATTGAAATACGTTTAAAGTTTTTTTTGCCGTTTAATAAAGTTCGACGCCTAGTTAATTCCGACGTATATTAACTATATTTTTAATATATTGGAGCCGGTTAAGAAACGTTTACGTATTTAGGTCCAAAATTCGGTTAATAATCCATTTTCTTTCGGTTAACGTTAATTTTCGCAATTTAAGTATATAATTGCTATAGGAAAATTACCGGTATATCGTTCATGTAAAATAAATTTTGCGATTTTATATATAGAATTAAATGTTACATAATTAAATTTCGGGTTTCGTTTTTTTATAAGCCGTTTTATATTATTAATATTAAAAAATAATTAATTGAAATTCGGTAAGTAAAATATGTTAAAAACCGTCCGGAGTATTTATGCGTCCGGATTACTTATGTAGGACGTTATAATTTAATTTATATACATAAAAATAATTAAAAATTAAATAATCTTATAATAAAAGATATTAACCGTATAAAGAAATTATTAGAAAAATTAATATAAACCGTAAAAAGTTTAAGAATTTCGAAATTTATCTTTTAACTCGATATAATAAGGATTATGAAAACAATAATTTATCCACTTACTCCGGATTACGAAAACCGTTTAAAATTCGGTTAAAAATGGTCGTTAACAGGGGTATAACTAGGCAGTATAAAGTCATCTTAAAGTAAGATGCCTACGAGAAGGTTAGGGATTAGCGAAACTTAGTAACCGATAGTACAATCTATTAATTTATTTAATTTTGTTATACGATTACGTCTCCTATAGGGAAATTCTATAATTAATAGAAAAACGTAATACGCCTTTTTAAAAAAAGCAAATAATATAAAAGTTTCGATTAAATTATTATTATATTTAATTTATCTTTTTTTTAAAAAGTTTTTTAAAAACTTTAAATTCCTTTTTTAAAAATGGATAAAAAAAAGCCTTAAAAGGTTTTTTTTCCTTTAAATACTTTTATCGTATACTTATTTAATATATATTCCGGTAATTTAGCAGTTGTTTTAAAAAAAGATTCTTCGGTATAATTAGTAATATATCTTTTCTTATAGTTTTTATATTTGTTTAATATAAACTTTTTATTATCTTTACCCGGTATAATAAATATAACAGTTATTACTGTTATAACGAAAATATTAATTTATCGTTTTTTCGTTAAACGTATAAACTTAAAAATTTTATATTTGTATTAATAGTTTTATTTAAATAATAATTAATTAGTAATAAATTTTTTTTTAAAAATTATATAAATTTTAATATAATATTTAGTTTTTTTATTTCGTAATATTAACTAAATTTATAATCGGAATTTATAAATTTATTTATTTATATATTATAATAAAATCGTTTATATATAAGGTTATTAGGTTTAAGCCGTATTATTCAGGCTAAGTTAAAGATATAAAATAATTATATTAATAATTAATACGATAAATACTTTACTTAATATTTTCGAATACGGTAATTATTAATGGTTTTTACGGTAACGATAAATTATACCTCGGTTACGAAAAGCCTTATCCCGAAACTAATTGTTACGTAATGCCGACAAGTTTCGACCTTAATAAACCTTATGCCCTTTAGCTTTACGGTTTGGTAAGGGGAATTTTAAATAATAACTTAGGAAATGTTAAACTTTTCGCGGTAAACCTTAAGTCCGTATAAGATAGCTTTGTAACCCTTTGCCAGTCTTACGATTTTTTCAATTTCGATTAATCTCAGGGTTTTTTAAACCTTTATTAATTAAAATAACTAAAATATACCGGCCAAGTCCGAATATAAAATCCCAATATTCCGTATTTCTGAAATCTTAATAAAAACTGTTTTAATTAAGTTACCCGACTTAAATAAAATAATCGGCCGAACAAAATATATCGATACCTCCGTTAATATTAATAACTTATTCGAAAAAAATCGGGGTTTGTTTTTAATTTTCGAATACAATTTAATTTAAAACGGCAGAAATAATCGGTTTTTGCGCAAATTTATGCCAAAAAATATCCGGCTTATAGAAAAATTACTGGCAAAACTGGAAGATAATAATAACGGGCTTAAGAACGTCGAAATTCAACTTTTAAATCGATATAAAAAAAATTACAAATAATAATTTATCCGGCTGCTCCGGATTACGAAAACCGTTTAAAATTCCGTCAAAAATGGTCGTCGATAAGGGCATAACTAGGCAGTCTGTAAAGTTAAGGTTTGATAAAGTTTAGTAACCGATAACATAATTTATCTATTTGTTCAATTTGGTTTTACGGTTACGTTTTCTCTAAGGAGATAAAATCGTTTATATAAATCTTTAATTTAAATTTAAATTTTAATAGATATAATTAACCTTGTTTAAAAAAATCGTATCGTATCGTATTATAATTTACTCTTAAATATTTATTCTCGAAATTTTACTTATTAATTTTTTATATATTTTTAAAGGCAATATAGACGTAACGAAAAAACTTTTTCTTATTAGCGAAGGTTTCGTATAAGGTTTAAATTAATACTAGTCGACGGGTTTTTCGAGTAGTTCGATTAAAAATAACCCTTTTTATTATATATAAAATATATTATTTTAAGGTAAAAATTACGTATATACCTTTTTTTTACGTATTAGCCGTATTTATATTTTCAAATTATATCTATTATGTTTTGTTTTTTTAAAGAATTCGAATATATAATAATTTATTTTTCCGTATTTAAAGTAAGTTTGTTACGATAGATTTAAAAAGTTTTTATAAAATATAATCGTATAAATAACGTAACTCGGGTTTTACTATTATTATAAGTTTTTAGTTAATTATTAAGTACTAAAAAAGAATTAATTTATTTATAACGAAATAAAAAGTTTTAAGATGAAGGTCTAAAGTAATAATTTTATATTTAAAGGTTTTTTTTAAACCGTATTTAAAAATTTACGTAAAGTAAGTATAAATACGAAGTTAGCTATATAAAAACGGAATTACGTAATAATACGATGTATTAGGAAAATAATACAGTTTACCTATAAAAACGTAACAAAAATTTATTTATACCGTTAATAAAACGTATTAATTATTTTTCTTATTTTAAAAATATTTTATTTTATTTTATATCAATAAAAGCGAATTATTATAATATATTCCCGAAAAGGTTTCGAAAATTATTTTTAAACCCAATTAAGTTATAAAATAAATATAACGATAATATTATACCTTCGTTTTTATGGTTTCGTTATTTTTTTGATAATTTCTAATAAACATCCGTTAATAAATTAAATATAACGTACATTAACGCGTAATTTACTTTATGAGGTCGTAATAACGATCTCTAATTTTCGAAAATAATATTTAATTAGGTCGTAAAATTCGTAAAGTTTAAATAAGTTTTTTTTAACATTTTAAATTAAATAAAGTTTTAAATAATTTATCCTTTTTTTTTATCTTTTACTAGGTTTTAATTCGTTTATTAATAATTAACGTAAATCTGTTAACGTTTAAGATTACTAAAGTTGTATAATTTATAAATATTATAATTTCCGAAATTTTATAATAAGGATATTATTAAGTTCTATAAAATTTAACGCGGAAAGTATATGTAAACAATTCGTTATATTATTATTAACAGTGCGTAATATAATATTTAATTATTAAACTTTACGATTTAATTATAAACGTTATTATTTTTTCGTAAGAACTTTTTATAAATATTGTTATGTTTTTTTAAAATAATCGTTTTTATTATTTAATACTTCAGTTTTTTTTTTCGTATTTACGAAGCCGTCGCCGAGATCTAGATAAGGCGAATTTACGTTTTAAAGTTTAAATAAGTTTAATAACCGGAATGGCCGGTTTATTATTATACGCGGTCGTAATTATATCGTTTATTCCTTACGATTTAATTAAAATAAAAAAGTTTTAATTTATTAAATATGTTAAGATTAAAGTAAAAGGAATAATACGGCTATATTAAGGATTAATTTAAAACTTACCTTTTTTTATAAGGGAAATAAATTACTAGTTATATAGCGACTACCCCGTAAAGGTATCGTAACGATAGCGTAGTGATAATATGTTAGACGGTTAGCGTCGTCTTAGTAACGCGTAAAACCCTTTGTAGTCCCTTAGCCCCTAACAGTTTTAAAGTAAAATATATGTGTCGTTTAAGATAAGGTTTACGTTATAATTATTGTAATACGTTTTCTAATTTGTATTTAAAATTATAATATAAAAGTAATAATTTATAATTAATAATATTACCTTATAAAAATAAATATAAGTAAAAGTTAAGTAATAAAAGAAAAACGAATAAACCGGATAACGTATATTTACGTGTTATCGATAACCGTTATATAATTCTGATCGATAAGAATGATCGCATTTAAAAAAAAGTACGATATATTAAATTTATTATTAAGTTATTTAGATGTTTATAATTATAAAATTTAATTACTAAAAAGCGGTTATTTTTTATTTCTATTATTAATATAAGTTTATATAAAAAATACGATAAATAAAAAGAACGAATTACTTACTTTAAAGAACGTTATAAAGTTCTTATTTATTTATATATAACGTAAATTCAAGTATTAACTCCGAAAAAGAAGATATTAAAGTTTATAATTATAATAATATAATAACATTAAACGATTAAACGGATAATAAAACGAAAACTATAAAACGAAATTAAAGTAAACCGAAAAAACTTAAATCTGAGTATAATATATAAATATAAAGTATTTAATAAGAATTTTAAAATTATAACAGCTTTAACTTAAAAAGGTTAATTTCTGTTAGGACGTTTATAATTTTACTACTTATTTAACTTAAATAATAATAAGCTTAATTTTTTTAGAAGTATAACTAGCTTTAAATACAATATATAACTTAAAGTTATTTATAAAAAAGGAGAAATATATAATTAGGAATTATTACATTTAAATTAACGATAAAAATTATGAAATATTATTTAATAACTAATAATTAATTTTATTATAAAAATATATGGATATATATTTAAATAAATAAAAATATTATATTAATAAACTTATTATAGAAATTGATGAAAACCGATATTATATAATATAAGAAAGCCTAATAATATTCTATAAATATAATTTTAAATTATTATATTTTTATAAGAATATAGAGCTTACGGGGCTGCGGCTGGTAACCGGCCAACCGCCGACCTACTTATCCGTATAAATATATTATCTAGCATTTAGTAAAAAAAGCTAAATAAAAATAACCCAATATATTTACTTCTTAGAATTTACTTTAAAACTAATCGAATATTACTTATATTAGCCCGTAGTTATTTATTATCTGTCGGCAGATATAGTGATTTATTATTAAAGCGTTAAAAGGGTTAAAAGGGCTTTAATTTATGGCCCTAGGATTGTAAGGATAAAAGAGCTAAAGGCTATATCTAGCTACTTTCCCCCCTAGTTGGAAACTTAAAACTAGACCTAGAATTACAGCCTGAAGAATGTAATACAATTTGCCCATATGGTAGCATTTTTTAGTTTTGTTTATTAATATCCTGATTTATTTATTTTGTGTTGCAATTTGAGGTACTGTTTCGTTTCGGTACAAAAGGCTAGGATAGAAAAACGGCAGGCTTAGTATAAGGGCGTTTTGAAGCAAGGAAATTACGAAGGTTCGGTTTTAAAAAAAAAAGTTTAAAAGTTCCTTTAATCGTTTCGAACAGGATTGAAACGTTTATATACGTAGTGGCCGTTATCGATTAAAAGCAAGAGAGGCTCGTCAACGCGGTGATATCCGAGAGGATTCGAAAGAAAGTTCGAGAAAGAATTATTAAAAGGATTAGGAAAAGCTAAGATGGCGACTGGAAAAGGAATAACGTTTAGAAAAGACGTGGGTTAGCTGAAGGGCTTTAACGTAGAATAAATAATAAAGGTATTTGCTAAACTGTCGGATAATAAAAGATAGAAAAAGGATACGTACCTGGATTAAAGGATTTCGATTTTAAGTTTAACGGAAAAAATCGGTTACGAAGTAGTAATAACTAGGAGATGTAGAAAATAGTTATCTAGGTAGCCTTAATGGCGGTTAGGTACCGTAACGGTAATTCGGCGAAGTTTAATTATATTAATAAAACTAAATTAGCCGTTACGGTTATTATTAACGTTAAGGAAACCCTTATAGCAATCGTTAATAGATTTATAAAGGGAACGGAAATAATTAAAATATTAGAACGTTTATATAAAGTAAAAAAAATCGATTAAAAAATAAACCTTTAAACCTAGCTCTAATTTGCCAAATAGGATAAAAAGTAGTTAGCGTTAAATTATGTGGTCGATTTTAAGAACCTGGTACGGCGGTATAACGAAGTCGATATATTTGTTAACGTTAGATAATAGGTTATTATATTTATTAATTCCATTCGGAATTATAATAACGATTAAAAAGGCCGAATAAGAGGAATGCTTCAACGGCACCTAACTATAACGGTGAATTAGGTATACGACGACTTTGTCGCCGAATTTCGAGGGAAAAATTCGAAGAAAAAAAGTGGTAATAGTTATAACGCGAAGTAAAACCGATGGAATAAGTTTTTATGGAATAAGAAAAGCTAGCTATTTTGCTTTATTTATGGCAAATACGGTTATATGGCGAAGGATTGCCCGAAACGGAGGAATGGCTTAGATAAACGGTCGAAATATAATGCAAAATACGAAGTTAGTTTTATCCCGGAAGGGCTGCAGGATTTGTACAGGACGGATGGAAAGATTTTTTAATGGTTTTTAGGGCGACGGCGAGGTTTAGATGGCTTATGGCAACCTTAGGGCTATGAGGGCGTGTCGGCAGATATGGTGATTTATTGTTAAAGCGTTGAAAGGATTAAAAGGGCTTTGATTTGTGGCTTTAAGATTGCAAGGATAAAAGAGCTTAAGGCTATATCTAGCTGCTTTCCCCCCCAGTTGGAAACCTAGAACTAGACCTAGAACTATAGCCTGAAGAATGTAATATAATTTGCCTACATTATCTTATAAATTTTCCATCTCTTATAAAAAATAACGCGTTAATAATTAAAAGCAAATTACGCAAATTACGAAACGAACCCGAATTACTAAACGTTAACCCGATGGATAATCGATTTATTATATTATAAAATATATGAAAAAGAATCTTCCGAAAAGAATTTAATAAATAAAAAATAACGATTTTTAAAATTACGAATCTCTTTATATATATAGTAAGAACGTATCGTATTAACCGTTAATTAAACGGTCGAAAAACGAGCGTAACCTAGTTATTATATCTCGAAACTTAAAATAAATAAAATTTAAACCCTTGAATTATAATTAAAGCTTAGAAATTATTCGTTAATAAAATGAATAACATTCGAAATTTATCTGATAACTAACTTAATAATAAACGATAATATAAAGTTTAAAGGCGATAAACGGGTACCGAATTACAATTACCCGAAATTTATCCAACGTACGTCGATTTAAAAAAAGAAAACTAAATAAGAACGGTAACCGAAATTTACGTTAAACGGTTTAAACGGAATATTATTACTTATATCTAATATGCCATAAGCTATATAAACGCTTTTATTACGAATACCTGGCGATTATACCTCGTTACTTTTAATTACGTTAATTACGACATGAAAATAACAATTAAAAAACTTATATTTCATTTAAAAAAAAGTTTATTCGAATCTTAATTTTTTAATTTTAATACCTAGAACAATTTATAAAATTACAATAATAAATTAATTAATCGCTATCAAAATGTTACGTTAAATAAAACCTTTTAGTTTATAAAATAAAACTTATAAACGTTTTTAACTCGGAGAATAATCGGGATAATAACCGTTTTATATTTAATTATTTTTTATAAATTAAAAATAAGGCTAAAAAAGCCTTATTACGTAAAGACGTTAAGTTAGATTAAACAAATAATATAATAAATAAGATAGAATGTTATTAAAATACCTAGAAAAAGTCGAATAAAAAACGATTGTTTTCCGCCAAGAATACGAACCGGGATAAACGGTTTCAGCTTAACGTTTTAAAAAAGAGGGCTTTTAAAAATAAAAATCGATTGAACGTACCCCGTAAATATAATAAGAACCGCGGGCGTTTTTATACTCGGAAATTAAACAACTGCTAATTTAATTTTAACTAAAGTAAATTTATATAATTTAATATATTTAACTTTTATAAGTTATTAATTATATATTACCGTTATAAAAAAATAAGTTATAACAACTTAAATTATAAAATAAAAAATAAAACGAAAACTTTATTAATCTAATCGTATAAAAGTTACACGCCGAAGGCGGTATAAAACGTTATAATATATAATAACAAATTTAACATTTCCTAAAATATAATCTGAAAAAGAAATTCGAAATGAATATTTACGTTGATTATATTATGGTTAACGATTATAAAACGGTTAGAATAAACCCGTTTTTAATTAAAAAGTACTTATAAAAAAGTCTTAAAAATATAACTATATAAGTAAATATAAATGCGAGAATATACGTTAATACGATAAGGAAAAGATTAATTAAAAAGTTTAACCTTTAATTAATTTCTTTAAATATCCCGGGTTTTATTAATACTAATAGGATTTTTATTAAAAATTATAAAGTTTATAAATTCCTTACTAATATAATACATAATAATGGAATTAAACGGAAATTGAAATAAAGTTATTTTACGATATACTATAATTAAAATATACCCGATTTTTTTCCCCTCTCGAAATAAACAAATGAAAAATATTATTAAATATAATCATAATATAATAGATATATAAACGGATATAAAATATTAATAAGTAAAAAATTATAAACTGAACGTTTTTCGGTAATAGGTTTATATTATTAATTTAATGAATTTAACCAATAAACTAAGTATCTTAAAATTCGGGAAATAAATTTTCTAATATAGAAAAAACTTATTAATATATTTAAAAAATTCCCGGTAAATATATTTCGAAAAGATAACGAAGGAAATTCCTTAATTATTAAAGGTAGAATACTTAATAAACCTGATTTTATGGAAAACGCCTTTATTTAACCCGATTTATATTGTTTCGGAAATTTAACGGAAAGTATTCGACAAGTATATTTAAAAAAATTCAAAAATAAGGAAAATATATTATTTAAAAACGGATACTAAGGTATTAATATTATTCGTACTTAAAAAACGGTAATTTCCGATTATACGTAAATTATAAGAGTTTAAATCGGATAATAATAAAAACACGATATCTTTTATCTTTAATTTTAAAATTTATAAACGAATTAAGATTAATTAAGGTGTTTTCGAAAGTAAACTTTAAAAAGACGTATCACCCTATTAAAATTAAAAAAAATAACGAATAAAAGTTTATTTTTTAAATACATTATAGTTAATTTAAGTATATAATTATACCGTTTAATCTTATTAACGTACCTGTTATATTTTAAATTTATATATATAAAGCATTAATTAAGTTAGTAAACTATATAACGTACTATATAATTTTGCGAGCCGTTTTTTAGTACCTTTTAATAATAAATTCGAATTAATTAACTATAATATATTAAATTAATTAAAATTAATTGGAATCTTTTTCGCTAAAGGTCTTTATAGTTTCTTTATAAATACGCACATTATGTCCCGGTTTACCGTAAACGTTATATTTCCGTTTTTTCGTTTTAACCTTTTATAATAATTACTTTCAGCCGCTATTAACTGAATTTTTTCATTACCTTTTTCTTTTTCGGCCAAGAAAACCCATCCTTTTTTATATAGTAAATATCCCTTTTTTTTAAAGAAGTTTATTTTTAGTTTTCTTACGTTTACTTAAGATATAATTCGTTTTACGTAAGTAAATAACTTTTTTTCGAAAAAAAAATTTGTATAAAAGTAATAAGTTATTTTTTGTTAAAAAATTAACCGATTTAACGATTTTTATCGGTAAGTTACCCTAGTAATTTCTAATTCTTTTTTATAAATAACGTCTTTATCTTATTGCTTTTTTAATATTTTTAAAGGTTTTCGCAAACAGGGAACAAATAAAACCGGCGGTGATAAACGGGGAAACGGTCGGCGTAGATATAACTAGAGGAATTTTAAATTCGGAAAAAACGGTATTAAAATCGAATAAAACGAAGTTAATTTTCGTAAATCCGGATTTAATATTATCGGATATTATAATAGCTTTAAACGGGTAGTAAAAGCCGGTAAAGAAATCTTTTTTAGCGATATAAGTATAATCACGTTATATTAAGCTTTCGATATATAACGAATAAATACGTTTTAAAAAAAAATACGTTAAAAGGTTAAAGCTTATAAGAAAAATGTGCAAATATATAAAGTATAATAATATCGTAATTAGCGTAATATTTTTCGAATTTTATCGAATAATAATTTTCGTAACTATTAAAAATAAAAATAAAAACCGTTCGATTTTTTCGTATATATTCGAATATATTAATCGAAATTTTAAAGATATTTTAAACTTAATTCGGTCGTTATTTAATTATTATTACTTAATATAATATTTTAATCGGTTATTAATAATAACTTATAATACAAAGTCTTTAAGTTTAAACCGTATTATCTAGGCTAAACTAAAGATACGAAATAATTACATTAATAATTAATTTAATAAATACTTTACCTAGTATTTTCGAATACGGTAATTATTAATAGTTTTTACGGTAATAATAAATTATATATTTCGGTTACGAAAAGCCTTATTCCGAAACCGATTATCGCGTAATACCGATAAACTTCGACCTTAATAAACTTTATACCTTTTAGCTTTACGGTTCGGCAGGGGGAATTTCTTAGAATGCAAATAATAATTTAGAAGATATTAAGCTTTTCGCAGTAAACCTGAAATCCGTATAAGATAGCTGCTTTACAACCCTTTGCCAGTCCTACGACTTTAACCTCGATCGATCTTACGTCACCTTCTCGAATCCCCATTAATTAAAATAGCATGCCGGGCAATTCCTACTATAAGATACCGGTATTCCGTAATTGTAAAGTCTTTACGGAAAACGTTTTTTTCAAGGTTTTTAAGTTTAATAAAGTTTTAGGACGAACTAAAAATATCGACACCTTTATTAATCCAACCAACCTTTCCTAAAAAATCGGATTCTATTTTTAATTTTTAGATATAACGTCCCGGATAAGCTTACGGGATAAACAAGCTCACGGGATGGTTTTTAGCATTTCGTAATAATAAACTCAATTTAATTAATTATAACATATTAAATTAATTTAAACTAATCGGATTTTTTATCGTTAAACGTTTTTATAATTTCCTTATAAATGCGTATATTATATCCGAGTGTTCCGCAAATACCATATTTCCCTTTTTTCGTTTAAACCTTCTTATAACGATTACTTTTAGCCTTTTTTAACTGCAATTATTCATTAATACCTTTTTTTTTAGCTATAAAAGCTTTTGTTTTCTTTATAGTAAGTATTTCTTTTTTTTAAAAAACCTACGTTTTTAATTTTATAATATTTATTTAAAATATAATTCGTTTTGCGTAATTAAGTAACTTTTTTTCGAAAAAAAGCAACTTCGTATAAAAATAATAAGTTACTTTTTATTAAAAAATTTGCCGATTTAACGATTCTTATCGGCGAGTTACCCTAATAATTTCTAATTTTTCTTTATAAGTAACGTTTTTGTTTTATTATTTTTTTATTATTTTTAAGGGTTTTCGTAAATAAGGAACGAATAAAACCGGCGGAAGTTAATAGGGAAACAATTAACGTAAGTAAAATTGGAAAAATTTCGAATTCGGAAAAAACGTTATTAAAATCGAATAAAACGAAACCAACTTTCGTAAATCCGGATTTAATATTATTAGTTATTATGGCAATTTTAAACGTATTACAAAAACCGGTAATAAAATTTTTTTTGGTAATATAAGTAACGTAACGTTATATAAAACATTTAATATATAACAAATAAATACGTTAAAAAATTAAACCTAATAAAAAAATAAATAAATATATAAAATATAATAATATCGTTAACTTTATAATAATTTTCGAATTCGATTAAATAATAACTTTCGTAATTATCGAAAATAAAAAAACGTTTCGAATTTTTAATACGCGTTCGAATATATTTATTAAAATATTTAATTTATTTTAAATATAATTTATTTATTATTTAGCCGTTTTCGTTTATAGTAATTTTTTAATCTGATAAAAATAAGTTATCGGCGAACTAACGAAAAAAATAATTTTTCTTAATAAGGATAATAAATAAAAATAAAACCTAATTTTAAAAATTAATAATTTATATTATTATAAATTATTCCCGATTTTTTTACTGGGCCTATTTAGGTTTTTTACGTTTTTTAGTATTAATAATAATTATGCCGGTTATTATAAAAACTTTTATTAAAAATTTTGTTTCGTCGAAATTATAAATATTTTTTTTATAATATCGTATTTTGTAATTATAGCCCGAATAAATTTAAATTATTTATAAAATACCTTTAGATTTTCGTATAAAACTTTTTAATAATTTATTTTTTAATTTAAATATATTTTAAGTTTTTGTTATTTTTTAATAAAATTAAATATTTATTTAACCTTAATACGTTCTGTAACGTAATACGTAAATAGCAAATTTGCTATATTTTTAATATGTTAATACCGGATAAAAAACGTTTACGTATTTCAGTTAAAAATTCGGTCGATAATCGATTATTTTTCGGTTAACGTTAATTTTCGTAAATTAAAAATAATATCGGTTTTAAAGGATTTATTAATATATTATACGTATAAAGTAAAATAGGCGATTTTATAAATAAAATTAAATATCGTATAATTAAATATCGGGTTTTGTTTTTTAACTTAAACGGTTAAGTTTATTTTTGTTTTTTTTATAAACCGTTTTATATTATTAATGTTAAAACATAATTAATTAAAGTTAGGTAATTAAAATATATTAAAAACTATCCCGTAAATTTATTTATCCCGTAAGCTTATCCGGGACGTTAATTTAATTTATATAAACAAAAATAATTTAAAATTAAATAATTTTATAATAGAAAATATCGACCGTATAAAGGAACTGCTAGAAAAGCTAAATATAAACAGCAAAAGGTTTAAAAACTTTAAAGTTTAACTTTTGGCTTGATATAAGAAAAACTATAAGCGATAATTTATCCGGCCGCTCCGGATTGCGAAAACCGTCCAGAATTCGGTCAAGAATGGTCGTCGATAAGGGCTTGCATAACAGGGCAGTTTAAAGTCACCTTGGAATAAGACGCCTATAAGAAGGTTAGGGCTTGGTAAAGCTTAGCAACCGATTGCATAATCTATCCATTTGTTTTATTTGGTTCCACGGTTACATCTCCTCTAGAGAGAAATAACTTATAATAAAACTAAAATTTAAAATAATTTTTCTCCGTTATAATAATAAATAATAATATAATTTAACCTTAAAATTAATAATTTAAATAATTATAACTTATTTTTCACTTTTAATTAAATTTATTTAATTCTTTTACGTTTTTCGACATTAATAATTATGTAAGAATACAGCCCCCTGTAACTAAGAAAACTAGGCTAGGATAGGACCCTATATAAATCCTGATACGAGACAGTCTAATAACAGTCGCTGATACAACTTAAAAAGGGTTCGTAGCTTAGTAAGTTAATAATTGGTTTGAATTAATATCTAACAATTATATTAGCAACTTGCTTAACGCCTGACAGGTTAATGGTTTAATTTCTTCGGGGGGCATATTTTCTAAAATAAACTAATTATTTATTACGAGGGTGTTATAAAATTAATTACCTTTGTTATATATTAAGTCGTATTAAAAATATGTCCGTATTAAAATATTTAAAAGCTTAAAAAGCCGAATAAATAAATTTAAAATTATATAAAAATAACGCGTATAAAAAAGTTATACCGCCAAAAAGTAAGGCGATAAAACTAAAAATAAAACGGTCGGAGGTTATAAAAATTACGCTTTAAACTTTTTATTTTTGTACGTATTATACTGCCTAATTATAAGGGAAATTGCGATAAAGCTTTTCCTTTTAATCTTAGCTAAATAACGTTTAGTTAAAAACATTATTATTAAACTTAATAAAGTACGGGTAGTTATTATTAGGTAAAGAGATTCTGTATAGAAATCCGGTCGTACGGGAAGGTAACGTAGTAGCCTTAGGGATTAAGGCCTTTAAGGAGGAGAGTAATTATAAGAATATAACCCTTTATAGCTAAAAAAATTAAGTTAAGAGAGGATTTTATATAAATTCTAATACGAGACTGTTTAATAATAGTTGCTGATACGATTTAAAAGGGGTTCGTAGCTTAGTGATTTAATAATTAGTCGGAATAAATATCTGATAACTTATTATACCCGTTATTATAAAAAACCTTATTAAAAATTTAGTGTTGTCGAAATTATAAATATCTTTTTCCGTAATATCATATTTTGCGATAATAATCCGAATAAACTTAAACTATTTGCAAAATATTTTTAAATTTTTATATAATACCTTTTAATAACTAATTTTTCGATATAAATACGTTTCGAATTTTTTTTACCGTTTAATATAATTAAATACCTAATTAACCTTAATATATCCCGTAATATATTATACGAATAACAAATTCGTTATATTTTTAACATATTAATACCGGATAAAATACGTTTATGTATTTAAGTTAAGGATTTATTAAATAATAAATTTCTTTTCGATTAACGTTAATTTTCGCAAATAAAAGATAATATCGACACGAGCGTATTAACCGTAATATCGGACTTTTAAAATAAATTCGAGAGCGTTATTTATAAAATATAACTTTTTAAAGTTAAATGTTAAATTTATTCTAGATTGTTTTATAAAACGCTTTATATTATTAGTATTAAAAAATTAACGATTAAAATTAAGTAATTAAAATGTTAATAAAAACGGCTCGCGAGCTGGTATAGTACGTTATAGATATATAATATATTTAAATAATATTATTATTTATTCGGATAACGAAAAAATATATGTAAAGTATTCTTAATTAAGTTACGAATGGTTATTATAATATTAATTATTCGTTAAGTTATATAAATGCGAATCATTTTTAAAAAAAATTAAGTTTTTAAGATTTATAGGTAGTACTGATAATTTAAAAATAGATCGTCAACCGGTCGATATTATTAAAGTATAGCTAAAACCGGAATTTATTCGTAATATCCAAGTTTTCTTAAAGTTCGCACACTTTTATCAGAGATTTTACGTTTATTATTTACGTATTATTAAATATATTATGAAAGTATTAAAGAAAACATAATATAAAAATAAAATAATAATGTTATAATAATTTAAAAAATATTAACGTCGAAATAAACGCTTTTATAAAAGATATTTTAAAAATCTAGTTATAAAAATATAGTAAATATTAATATTTAATTGCATATTAATTGTAAAAGTTTAATCAGGTAGAAAAATAACAAGTTATATAGTAATAAAAGGTATTCATACTTATAAAAAAATTAAAGTATTAATAGTAATATTTCGAATGTACAAAAAAAGTTTTTTATTATTTACGGATTATATAACGTTAAAAGATATTATTAAAACGTTAATCCGTAAACTTAAAAATAAATTAACCCGATAAATTTTCCTGATAAATTTACCGAGTACTATTAACTCGGCGGACGTATTGTTAAAACCTTTAAATTATATATTAAACGAAGTTATATATAAAGATATAATCTTTATATTATTAAAAAAATTTAAATTTATAAACGATATACTAGAAAGCGTACGAAAAATTATCCCAAATATATAATACGGTTTATATTATTATAAGGAAATAAAAAGTTTCGTAAAAATGGTTTAAAATTTGTTTACCGTAAAAACTTTTAATAAATTCCGAATAATAAAAGCTTAGGTGATTACCGTTCGTATAAGGGAAACGGAAAACCTTTATTATATAATCGTAAGAAATTTTTTAAAAAAAAGGCGAAATAAAGAATTATATATCTGCTGTATTTATTATTTATATATAATAATATAAATAAAAATTACCAGATTAATATAATCGGCGGTTATATAACAACAGCCGTAAATTATAATTATATTATAATCGAAATTCGAAAAGTTTAAAAAAATAAGATTAATATAAAGATTATTATTTATAATTAATAGGTTTTACTTTTTTTAATGAAAAAGTTATTTAGAAATAAAACGGTATTATAACCGAAAATTTTCTAATAATTTTATAATTAAGGTCGAAAATTATAAATTAGAAATTTAAATATTATAAAATTAATAAAGATAATTAAATATTAAACCGGAATAAAAAAGATTATTTTATAAAATCGAATAAGGTTTTATATAATCGGAATAAATTTATAATCCTGTTATAAAATACTTTACGATAATAGTAAATTAATTAATATTTTAAAGATTTAAATATAAAATATACAAAGTCGTTAAGTTTAAACCGTATTATCTAAGCTAAGTTAAAGATACGAAATAATTATACCAATAATTAATACGATAAATACTTTACCTAATATTTTCGAATACGGTAATTATTAATTGTTTTTACGGTAATTATAAATTATATCTCGGTCGTAAAAAATCTTATCCCGAAGCCGATTATTACGCAATACCGATAAACTTTAACTTTAATAAACCTTATACCTTTTACGGTTTAGCAGGGGAATTTTAATAATTTAGAAGATATTAAGCTTTTCGCAATAAAACTTAAGTCCGTATAAGATAACTTTGTAACCCTTCGCCAGTCTTACGACAGTTACCTTTTTTAACCTCGATTAATTTTAAGGTTTTTTAAACCCCTATTAATTAAAATAACCAAAATATGCCGGCTAAATACGAATATAAAATCCCAGTATTCCGTACTTCCGGAATCTCGACGGAAACGGTTTTAATTAAATTACCCAACTTAAATAAAATAATCGGCCGAATAAAATATAGCGATATTTTTTATCGATATTAACAACTTTTTTAAAAAAAATCGGATTTTATTTTTAATTTTTAAATACGATTTAATTTAAAACGGTAAAAATAATCGATTTTTACCTAAACTTATATTAAAAAATATCCGGCTTATAAAAAAATTATTAGCAAAATTGGAAAATAACGATAACGGGTTTAAAAACGTCGAAGTTTAATTTTTAAAACGATATAAATTAAAAAATTACGAACGATAATTTATCCGGTTATTCCGGATTACGAAAACTGTTAAAAATTCCGTTGAAAATAGTCGTCGATAGGGGCTTATATAACTGGGCAATTTATAAAAAGATTAGGGTTTAGTAAAACTTAACAACCGATAGCATAATTTATCTATTTATTTAATTTAATTCTACGGTTACATCTGTTTTAAAAAGATTAAATATAAAATATATAAAATATTTTCGTTTTTTTAAAGGGGATATAATTATATAATTAAATTAAATAAATAAATAAATTATTTAAGGTAAAGTGCCATTAAGGTATCTAGCTATATACATACATACAGGGAGCTAATCCATTTACTAAGTACATGTATAAACTGGTTTTATAAACGCAACCGGAAAGCACCCTTTAAAAACCGTTCCTTTTTAACCAAGGACCGGAAAAATATAATACGGGTTATGTAATACGGTAATTAACGATAAAATATACCCGACTAATTAATTAATTTCTAACGCCCTTAATCGTAACTAATTTTACTAACCACCCCTTAATTATTGCTAATACGGTAACGGAACTGAAGCCCTAATTAGTTTAGCTTTTTTTAGGCTAGCGTTACTTAAAAAAACGGTAGCTTAAGTTAAATTTAAACCAGCTATCTCTTAAGATTAACCGAAACAAGGTGCCCAAGCCTGTCGCAATTAAAAGAGACACCTAGGCTCGCGACTACTGAGCTATTAGGCCAAATAAATAAATTATATTATTTTAATTATTAAGTATTATTAAAACTTAACCTTTTCGTTAGTAATTTTAAACTGCTTAGTAATGCTCTTATCGACGACTATTCTTAATGAAATTCTAAACGGTTTTTATAATCTGAAATAGCCGGATAAATTATTATTCGTATTCTTTTAATTTATATAAATTTAAAAGTTAAATTTTAATATTTTTAAATCTTTTACCGTTTATTTCTAATTTTTCTAGTACTTCCTTTATACAGTTAATATTTTCTATTATAAGGTTATTTAATTTTTAATTCTTTTATTTTTATAAATTAAATTTGATTTAAGAATTAAAAGTAAAATTTGATTTTTTTAGGAAAAGTTAATTAGATTAACAGAAATATTAATATTGTTTATTCGTTTTAAAACTTTATAAAGTTTAAAATTTTTATAGTTACGAAATACGGGCATTTTATAAAAAGAATAACTTAATATGTTTTAATTATTTTAATTAATAAGGATTCGAAAAGTTATAAGATGGATTAAGGTTAAAAGTAGCTGGTTTAAAATTTTTCGCTTTTTTTTTCCTGGTTAATATTTAATATTTTTAGTTTTAAAATTAGTAAAGAGTTGTAAAGTAGTTATTTTATACGGATTTAAAGTTTATTACGAAAAGTCTAATATTTTTTAAGTTATTATTCTTTAAGAGATTCTTTTTACCGAATTAGTTAAAGGGTATAAAGTGTATTAGTATTACGTAATAATCGGTTTCGGGATAAAGTCTTTCGTAATCGAAACGTATAATTTATTATAACCGTAAAACCTATTAATAGTTATTATAGTTGAAAATAATAAAGTTTGATCGTATTAATTATTAATATAATTACAATATATTTTTAGTTTAATCTAGATAATATAACTTAAACTTAACGATTTTATATATAATATATTTATATATTAGATCTTAAAATTAAAAAGTTTTCATAAGAAAATATCTTAAATAATATACGAATTATTAAAAGATGATAAAGTTACGTTATAAATTTTATACGAGCAGTTATAATTTGTATTATTACTTAAATAATCTTTTTAAAAACTACGTTAAACTTTATTTTAAAACTTTTTAAAAATTGAAATTTAAACTGGTTAAAGTGGAATATAATTTTGATAATTATTAACTGTTTTACGAAAATAAAGTTTATTATTATTATTATAATTAAAACGTTAATTGTTATTAACATAACTCGATTACTTTACGATAAAATAAAATATAAGTTTAATATATCGATAAAGATTATTAACGATAAAAATAACTTGTTAATAGATTGAATTTAGGTTAAATTTTATAAAAAATAAAAAATAAAATAGTAAATATCGATTATATATTATTCGTAAACCGGTAAGTAAATAAAACGTATTTAGTAATTTTTAAAATATTATTTTCGTAATTATATTAATTTATATTAAGATAATTAAATAAGGTTATTACGAAATATATAGAGTTTATATATAAGGTTCGGAATATATCTACTAGTTATTCGCCGTTGGAAATTTTATACGGATATTACTTAAAGAAAATAAAATATTTCTTATAAAAGTTTAAAAATAAATTAAGAAAGTTAAAAACGATTCGAAAAGAATTACCGCTATGCGTTAAATAATAGGTAAATATTAAAAGAAAGTAGTAATAATTTAAAAAAAGTATTATAAATAACGTTATATATTTATAGAATTTTAATTAAGATAATAAATAAAATTCTCCATTAAAGTTTTTATATTTAAAAATAAAAAGTTTATATTTATTTACGTCCGGGTAATAAATAAAAAATAAGTAAATTTTTAGCCGTATAAAGTCATTATTTTATTAAGTATTAATAAATATATAATATATTTTTAATATCCTTATTAAAACGGTAATATAATCGGAAATTAAGCAATAATTAATTAACGTTATAAAACCTGGTAAAAGAATAAGAAAAATAAGTAGTAAAAAATATCGTTTGTTGCCATAATAACTGGGAGTAACGTAAATATTTTATTAAATAAGAAAACTGGCCTACGGAATATATTACGTAAAAACGCCGACAATATTTTAAATATACGCCGAAAATATTAAAACGTTATAAAAAGAATTAAATATATATGTAGAAAATAAAATAACTCAGGATTTATATAATTATAAATACCCGATCGAAAATTAATTACATAATAATTATAAAAATATAAAAAATAATTTTAAATAATAGTAAAGTATGAAAGTAATTTTAGTTATATAATTACATTTAAGTTTTTAGTAAGTATTTATATTATTATATACCGGTTAGAAACCGATTAAATAAATATTATTAAATATATATAATAAACTGAAATATAGCCGGAAATTAAATATCGATATAAAAGGATTTAAATTTTTATTTTAACAGTATAATTTAATAAGTAATTATTAAATTTTATATTAGATTATAATATAAAAATTAAATTATAATCCCTTTATAAATGAAATAAAAAGCAAACGGAAACCGATAAATAACGTAAAGAAAAATTAAAATTTTATTTCGAAAACAAAATTTCGTAATTAATTATTAAACTTTACGTTAGTTAACCTTTGATAAACGTATTAAGAAAATTAATATAAAAATATCGGAAAGTAATCGAAAAAGTCTTAACTGTAAAATATAAATATATTTGTTAACATTATTAAATATAAAACCCGGAAAAACTCGGAAACGTTTTATTTCTTAAAAAAATTAAGGCTTAAATAACGAAATATAATCGGTTATTAATTAAAAACAGGTTACCGTTTTTAAACGTTTAAAATATTTAAATTTAATAACGGTTTAAATCGTTAAAAGTTTATTCTAATTATAATTATTAATAAATATTAAAGTTTTACTAAAATATCGAAAAATAGGCGGAAAGTATTTGTAAACGGAAAACGTAACGGTATAATAACTTTCGAAAAAAAATTATTTATAAGTTTACTTTAAAATTGCGTTTAATCGGAAATTAACCGTAAAATAATAATATAAAATTAAGATATTTATAAAGAAATTTTAAATTTATAGAGTTATAAGATAACGTTAAAACTAAACCTTTACGGTTATAACGGATAATCGGAGATTTATCTCTAACATAGCAAAAACAAGAGAGAGAAGTTCTCGGTAATAACCGTTTTAAAAGTAAATTCGGCTTTACAGAAAAGGTGAAGTTGGCGACCGGTCGCAAATATATCGTTGCGTTTAATCCAAAGGTTAATAATATAAATTGTTTAAACTTATCTATTAACTCTTAATTTTTAAAGGTAAAATAAGTAATAATTAAACGTTATCCTTAAAAATAACCGTAATTTAAACGGAAATTAAAACGTAATAATAACGATATTAAGAATAAATATTTACCGTACGAAAACTTTATAATAATAATTAATTATAACGTAATTTAATCAGCGTAGATAACATAGCTTAAATTTAACGACTTTATATAACGTAATTTAAAACGTCTTAACCCTAAATATAAATTATACGGTAATCGAAATAACGTTATATTATGTAAATATAAAACGGCTTATTATTTCTCGCAATATAATTATTATATAGTTTATTATCAGCGTCGAAAAAATAACGTTTAAAAAATTTCTAGTTAATATTAAAATATTATTTTTCGTAAAACTGCTTGCGAAAAATAAATATAATAAACGAAAATAAAACGGAAATTATACGTAGGATATATAAAAAGGCAGATATAAAAATAAAGGTAAAAAGGAAATTAAACGGAATACGTACGTAAATAAAACGGAAATAAGAGCGTAACGAAAAAAAAGGTAAATAAAATAGGGTTAAAAAACGGATTAAAGTAAAAATTCGAAAGAAATATAATTAATTACGTAATAAGATACGTATTAATTACTACGATAATTATTTATAATATAATATAACTTACGTACTTATAAACGGAAAACTGTAGGTAAATTTACGTAATTATATTTATAATTACGCTATATTAAATTAATCCTAATATTATTAAAAATAAACTGCTTAAAAAGGGAATAATTATAAGAATATAAAGTTTACGGTACTGGGATTAATAACCGACCACCCGCTAATCGATTTACTCGTATAAATATACTATCTAGCAGCTAGTAAAAGATACTAGATAGAAGTAACTTAATATACTTACTTTTTTAAAATCTGCTTTAAGATTAGTTAGTAATCACCTTACTTTAGCCTATAGCTATCTATTATCTTATAAATTTAAAATACGATATATTAAAATACGAAAATCTATAACGTAATTATTTTATATATCGATAATTTCTCATTTTTCGATTTTAATAAAGTACGTTTAAAAGTTATAATAAACGTTATTACCGATAATATACCAATAAATAATATCGTAATAATTAACTAATATTTCGATATACGGATTATTATATTATTCGAAATAAATAACGTCCGTTTTAATTGGAAATAATATATTAATAAAATATTAATATTATAAAAGTAAAGTTGATATTTTAGTTAAAAATATTTAAGCTATATTATTCGTTATTATAAGAATACAGCCCCTTATAGCCAAGAAGATTAGGCTAGGATAGGACTTTATATAAATCCTGATACGAAATTATCTAATAATAATCGCTAATACGACTTAAAAAAAGGTCGTAGCTTAGTAAACTAATAATTAGTTTAAATATCTGATAATTGTATCAGCGACTTACTCGATGCCCGACGGGTTAATAGTTTAATTCCTTCGGGGGGCATATTTTCCAAAATAGATTAATTATTTGATACGAAGGTATAATAAGATTGATTACCCCTGCTATATGTTAAGTTGTACCAAAAATATATACGTATTAGAATATCTAAAAGGCCAGAAAACCGAATAAATGGTGAAAAAAAGCCGAATAAATAAATTTAAAGTTGCGTAAAATAACGCGTATAAAAAAGTTATACTGTTAAAAAGTAAAGCGATAAGATTA
Organism: Monosporascus sp. CRB-8-3; assembly: GCA_004155055.1. Lineage (NCBI taxonomy): Eukaryota > Fungi > Ascomycota > Sordariomycetes > Xylariales > Monosporascus > Monosporascus sp. CRB-8-3. The sequence goes on along the minus strand of QJNZ01000304.1, from coordinate 74,765 downwards.
AAAATAAAATAATCGGAGGTTATAAAGGTTACGCTTTAAACTTTTTATTTTTGTACGTATTATATTACCTAATTATAAGAGAAATTATAATAAGGCTTTTTTTCTTAGCTTTAGTTAAATAAAGCTTAGCTAAAAACGTTATTATCAAATTTAATAAAGTATAAGTAGTTATTATTACGTTAAAAGATTTTATATAAAAATCCGGTTATACGGGAAGGTAATATGGTAACCTTAAAAACCAAAGTTTTTAAGGAAAGGAGTAATTATAAAAATATAGCCCTTTATAGCCAAAAGAAAATTAAGCTAGGATAGGACCTTATATAAATTCTAATACAAGACTGTTTAATAATAATCGCTAATACGACTTAAAAGGGGTTCGTAGCTTAGTAAGCTAATAATTGGTCTGAATATCTAATAGTTATAAAAGTAAAATAAATAAATAAAATAGTTTCGATTACGTTAACTATATTAATAAATTTAATTTCTTTAATTATATAAATATGTTAAATATAACGTTTATAAGGTTTATTTAATACGGTAAATAAATAACTGATTCTTTAAATGTTTAAAATATATTAAATATTTGTTAAAATATTTAAATAGAATTTCGAAATTATTTACATAATACCGGGAATTAAGTAAAAAAAGAATTTAATTACGTTAATTATAAACTAAAGGTATATATAAGAATAAACGTAAACTTTATAAATAATTTAAATAAAATAAAGTATAATATTAATTATATTATAATTAAAAAAATCTAGTAATACAACTATTAAGATAATAATAAATTAATATAAGATATATTTCAGAAACTAGATACGTAATATAAAGTACCGCAGCTATTAAAATAAGAAGCGGACGGATTTTTTTAAAAAGATTTAATTTTATATTTAAAAACCTTATTACCGTTTTTAAAAATAATAACGATACGAAAAACTAAGCTAAGAAAAACGTTATATTTTAAAAAGAATATTCTATACGCGTTATATATTATTATCTACGTTAAGTAATATAAAAAGACACAATAGATGGTATTTGTATTAAAGATATAAAGAACTTTATTAATAGATTTATTAAGGTATTAAATAAAGTAATATATAATAAGTTCGTTATTAACTTGAATTTTAAAAATATTGCAAATATATTTAAAATGTAATTAAAGTAATTAATATATAAGCAGTTACGCTAGATCTTTTTTTATCCGAGAAAAAAGGCATTCTAGTATTAAAACATATAGTTTTTATAAAGTAACGATAACCGCGATATTTTTGTAAAAATACAGCCCCCTATAGCCAAGAATATTAAGCTAAGATAGGACCTTATATAAATCCTAATACGAAACTGTTTAATAACAGTTACTAATACGACCTAAAAGGGGTTCGTAGCTTAATAAAGCTAATAATTAGTTTGAATATCTGATAATTATATTAGCGATTTACTCGACGCCCGACGGGTTAAAGGATTAATTCTTTCGGGAGGTATATTTTTAAAATAAATTAATTATTTATTACGGGGGTATTATAGGATTAATTACCTTTTGTTATATATTAAGTCGTATTAAAAATATATATGTATTAAAATATTTAAAAGGTTAAAAAGCCGAATAAATAAATTTATAATCGTATAAAATAACGCGTATAAAAAGTTGTACCGTTAGAAAATAAGGCGATAAGACCAAAAATAAAACGGTCGGAGGTTATAAAGGTTACGCCTTAAACCTTTTATAATTTGCGTATTAGCGTTACCTTTAGCTATAATAAGGCTTTTTTCTATTAACCTTAGTTAAATAAAGTTCAATTAAAAACGTTATTATTAAACTTAATTAAGCACGGGTAGTTACTATTAGATAAGAAATTCTACATAGAAATCTAATCGTACGGAAAGGATAACTTGGTAATCTTAAAGATTAAAGCCTTTAGGGAGGGAAGTAATTATAAAAATACAGCCCTTTATAGTTTAAAAAACTAGGTTAGAATAGAACTTTATATAAATCCTAATACGAGACTGTTTAACAACAGTCGCTAATACGACCCAAAAGGAGTTCGTAGCTTAGTAAAGTTAATAATTAGTTTGAATATTTAACAATTTATTCTATAATTACTTAAAAGTATTCGTTTACTTATTAATTTCATTATTTTAATTTCTTGTAAAATTATTTCTATATATATTTATATTTTTTATATTACTTTTTAAATAATAGCGTTAAGATTTTATATATAATTTATAATTAATTAATATTTCTTAATTAACCGGAAAAATATTTTTATTTAATAGTTTTTTATAAAAGATATTTTAAAAAATAACGATTTTATTTATTATTATTATTATTATTTAAAAATTAATTCGATTTTTAAAGTTCTAAAATTTATAAGATAATAAGCTGGCGTATAAAAAAGGTTTTCGTATATTAATATTTAATTAAGTTAAAATCGTATTAAATACTCATTAATTTTATAACCCAGTATAATTATAATAAAACGATAAAATAAGAAAGTTAATTATTTAATATAACGAGTTAATATAACGTATAACTTAATTTTTTATAAGATTAAAGGTTAATTTCGAATTATGTATAAGATCCGATGCTATTCGGGATTTCTAGCTATATACATACATATAACATATAGCATACAGCTGATCTATTCACTAAGTACATGCATAATTGGTTTGGTATAAACGCGACCGAGGAGCACCCCCTAAAAACCGTCCCTTCTTAGTAAAGGCCGGAAAAACGCAATACGGATCATGAATACGGTGACTAACGATAAGTACACGATTAATTTGATTGGTTCCTAGAGCTCCCAACTACTCCAATTGTCGCCGACACGGTAGCGGAGCCGAAGCCCCAACTGGTCTAGCTCCTCTAGGCTGGCGCCACCTAGAGGAACGGTGGGCTAAGCTGAATTTGAATTATATAAATTATTTTTTATTACTTATTAATTTTTATAAAAATTTTGTAGTTTTTTTATTTTAAAGGTAAGGTTTAATATTTAAAAATATTATATAAAGTTTTTTATAAATATTTTCGAATATATATATAACGTAAAAATACGTATTAAACTTAGATATATTAATGTATAACAGATTAATTAGCTCTTATAATATTTACTCGAACCTGTATTAAATAAATCTAGCGTACTTATTTTTTAAATTAGTTTTTAATACTGAAAATAAATATTTTTTAAATGTAATAAAGTAATATATATATCTTAATATTAATAATAGTTAAATTAATACCGTAAGTTCTATTATATATATATATATCTATATATAATCGTTTATTATTAATTAACTCGAAAATTTCAAAATAAAATAATAATAATATCGAAAAAGTACGAAATTAAAAATAAAATTAAATTTATTTATATAAGCTTAGTTATTATTTAAAACTACTTTATATAACTTATTTATCTCTTTTTAAAGAAGATATAACCGTGGAACTAAATTAAACAAATAGATAGATTATGTTATCGGTTATTAAGCTTTACTAAACCCCAACTTTATAGATTACCCAGTTATATAAGCCCCTATCGACGACCATTCTTAACGGAATTCTGGACGGTTTTCGTAATCCGGAACAGCCGGATAAATTATCGTTCGTAATCCTCCTTATATTGATTTAAAAGTTAAACTTCGACGTTTTTAAGCCCGTTATTATTATTTTCCAGTTTTGTTAATAATTTTTTTATAAACCGGATATTTTTTAGTATAAATTTGCGTAAAAACTAATTATTTCCGCCGTTTTAAATTAAATCGTATCCGAAAATTAAAAATAAAACCCGATTTTTTTCGGATAAGTTGTTAATATCGCCGGAAATATTAATATATTTTATTCGGCCGATTATTTTATTTAAGTTAAGTAATTTAATCGAAACCGTATCTGTCGAAATTCCGTAGGTACGGAGTACTAAAACTTTATATTCGGATTTAACCGGTATATTTCAGTTATTTTAATTAATAAAGGTTTAAAAAAATGCTTTAAAATTAATCGAGGTTAAAAAAGTTATAAAACTGGCGAATGGTCGTAAAGTAATTATCTTATACGGATTTAAGGTTTACCGCAAAAAGCTTAATATTTTTTAAGTTATTATTTAAGATTCCCCCTGTTAAACCGTAAAGCTAAAAGGTATAAAGTTTATTAAGGTTAAAGTGTATCGGCATTACGTAATCGGCTTCGGGATAAGGTTTTTTGCGACCGAGGTATAATTTATTATTACCGTAAAAATTATTAATAATTGCCGTATTCGAAAATATTAGGTATAGTATTTATCGTATTAATTATTAGTATAATTACTTTATATCTTTAGCTTAGCCTGGATAATACGGCTTAAATCTAACGACCTTGCATAACTTATTTATATCTTAAATTATTATAGTTATTAAAGTTTATTTTAGTATTAATTATAGAAATATATTAACGGAAATAATAAAAATAACTTTAAAATTTAATTAAATTATATAATTTACTATAATAGTAAAATAAATAAAAGGTTATATAAATTAAAAACCTATATCTTTTTTAAATATTTATTATGATTTTAATGTTTATTGTAGTAATTATAAACTATAAATTAATTAATAATCGATTAATAAGTTGTTTAAATTTAAAAAATAGTAAAACTTTTATATAGGTTATTATTATAAAAGAAATTTTAATATTTTATTTTATTTTAAAAAGTTTATTTATAAAACCGAATATATAAATATAATTTAATAATATCGTATTAAAGTTATAACGAATTATATATATATATATTTATTTGTTTTTTTAAAAAAGATGTAACCGTAAAATAAAATTAATTAATTAAATAAATTATAATATCGGTTGTTAAGTTTTACCAAGCCTTAACCTTCTTACAGACTGCCTTATTATGCCCTTATCGACGACCATTTTTAACCGAATTTTAAACGGTTTTTGTAATCCGGAATAGCCGGATAAATTATTATTCGTAATTCTTTTTATATCGAACTAAAAGTTAAATTTCGAAATTTTTAAACCTTTTACCGTTTATATTTAATTTTCCTAATAATTCCTTTATACGGTCGATGTTTTTTATTATAAAGTCGTTTAATTTTTAATTATTTTTATTTATATAAATTAAATCATATCCGAATATTAAAAATAAAATCCGATTTTTTTAAGAAAAATCGGTTAAATCGACAGAAATATCGATATTTTTAACTCGTTTTAAAGATTTATTAAATTTAAAAACCTTAAAAAAAACGTCTTCCGTAAAACTTTATAATTACGGAATACCGGTATTTTATAATAGGTATTACCCGGCATATTTTAGTTATTTTAATTAATAAAAATTCGAAAATATATCGTAAGATCGATCGAGGTTAAAAGTAGCTAGTTTGAAGTTCCTAACCCTTTTTCCTGGTTAATATCTGATATTTTTAATCGTAAAACTGGCGAAGGGTCGTAAAGCAGCTATTTTATACGGATTTAAGGTTTACCGCGAAAAGCTTAACATTTTTTAAATTGTTGCATTTTAAGAAATTCCCCTTGCCAAACCGTAAAGCTAAAGGGTATAAAGTTTATTAAGGTCGAAACTTATCGCTATTATATAAATAAACTTCTTAACCGATATTAATCGAAAAATTACGTATTTATGGGAACTTAATAATCGGTTTCGGAATAAGGCTTTTCGTAACCGAGGCGTATAATTTACTATTACCGTAAAAACCATTAATAATTACCGTATTCGAAAATATTAGATAAAATATTTATCGTATTAATTATTAATATAATTATTTCGTATCTTTAGCTTAGCCTGGATAATACGGCTTAAACCTAACGATTTTACATATATTTATTTATTTTACTTAAATAGCTTTAAACTTTAATAATATAATACGATAAATACTTTCGTTAACTTATAGTTTCTTTATATAGTATTTATAAGGTAAAGTATTATTAAGGTATTTAGCTATATATATATAAACTAATCCGTTTATTATATATATATATATAAATAGTTTTATATAAACGTAACCGGAGAGCACCCTTTAAAAACCGTCCCTTTTTAATTAAGGGCCGGGAAAACGTAATGCGGGTTATATAATACGGCAACTGGCAATAAGATACACCGGATTAATTAATTGGTTCTTAACGCCCCTAATCGTAACTAATTCCCAGCCACCCTTTAATTGTCGCCGACACGGTAGCGGAGCCGAAGCCCTATAATCTAGCTCCTTTAGGCTAGCGTTACCTAAAGGAATAACGGCCCAAGCTGGATTTAAACCAACTATCTTTTACACCTAACCGTAACAGAGTACCCAAGCCTGTCGCAATTAAAAAAGATACCTAGGCTCGTAACTACTGAGCTATTAGGCCTTATATAGTATTTATACAATAATAATTATAAAATAGTTAATATAATAAAGAAATTTAAATAAAAAATTTATAAATTCTTTCTTTAAAAAACTAAGTTTTAAATTTATATTTTATATAAGGTAATTAGGTTTAATTTATATTATTTAAGCTAAGTTAAAAAACGAAATAATTATCCTAATAATTAATACTATAAATACTTTATCTAATATTTTCGAATACGGTAATTATTAATAGTTTTTACGATTATAATAAATTATATACCTCGGTCTCGAAACGCCTTATTTTAAAGCTAATTGTTATATAATGCCGATAAGCTTCGACCTTAATATTTTTATTTGTTTTACGTTATATTATTTTATTTATTAACTAATACTGTTTTTCGTTAACGTCCCGGATAAGCTTACGGGATAAATAAGCTTACGGAATAGTTTTTAATATATTTTAATTACCCACTTTAATTAATTATTTTTTAATATTAATAATATAAAACGGCTTATAAAAAAAGCAAAAATAAATTTAACCGTTTAGGTTAAAAAACGAAACACGATATTTAATTATATAACATTTAGTTTTATTTATAAAATCGCTTATTTTATTTTGTACGTACGATATATTAATAAATCCTTTAAAACCGATATTATCCTTAATTCGCGAAAATTAATACCGATCGAAAAATAATCGATTATCGATCGAATTTTTAATTTAAATATATAGACGTTTTTTGTCCGGTATTAATATATTAAAAATATGGCGAATTTGTTATTTACGTAACGCGTTACGGGATATATCGGGGTTAAATAAGTATTTAATTTTGTTAAAAAGTAATAAAAATTCGAAATATATTTAAATCGAAAAATAGATTATTAGAAGGTTTTATACGAAAACTTAAAAATATTTTGTAAATAATTTAAGTTTATTCGGGTTATAATCGTAAAATATAATATTGTAAAAAAAATATTATAATTTCGACGAAATAAGATTTTTAATAAGGCTTTTTATAACAGCCGGTATGGTTATTATTAATGTTAAAAAATATAGAAAATTTAAATAGGCTTAGTAAAAAAATCGGAAATAGTTTATAATAATATAAGTTGTTAATTTTTAAGGTTAAGCTTTGTTTTTATTTATTATTTTTACCGGAAAGAATTATTTTTTTTACTGGTTTACCGATAATTTATTTTTATCCGATTAAAGAATTATTATAAACGAAAACGGTTAAATAATAAATAAATTAAGGTTAAAATAAGTTAAATATTTTAATAAATATATTCGAACGCGTATTAAAAATTCGAAATGTTTTTTTATTTTTAACGGTTATAAAAATTATTATTCGATCGAATTCGAAAATTATTATAAAGTTAACGATATTGTTATATTTTATATATTTGCTTATTCTTTTTATCGGGTTTAATTTTTTAACGTATTTTATTTTTCCGTATTAAAACGCGTTTATTTATTATATATCGAAATTTTTATATAACGTTACGTTGTTTATATTATTAAAAAAAAATTTATCGCCGGTTTTCGTAATACGTTTAAAATTGTTATAATAACCGATAATATTAAATCCGGATTTAGGAAAATTAATTTCGTTTTATTCGATTTTAATAACGTTTTTTCCGAGTTCGAAATCTTTTTAGTTATATTTACGTTAACCGTTTTCTTATTAATTTCCGCCGGTTTTATTTGTTTCCCGTTTGCGAAAACTTTTAAAAATATTAAGAAAATAATAAAATAAAAACGTTATTTGCAAAAAGAAATTTAGAAATTATTAAGGTAACTTACCGATAAAAATTGTTAAATCGGCAAGTTTTTTAATAAAAAGTAACTTATTATTTTTATACGAAGTTGTTTTTTTTTTTTTCGAGAAAAAGTTATTTAATTACGTAAAACGAATTATATTTTAAATAAACGTTACAAAATTAAAAACGTACGTTTTTAAAAAGGAGGAATATTTATTATAAGAAAAACAAAGGTTTTTATAGTTAAAAAAGAAAGTAGTAGTAAATAATTGTAGTTAAAAGAGGTTAAAAATAATCGTCGTAAAAAGATTTAAAAGAAGGAACGGAAATGTAATATTTGCGAAAAGCCCGGATATAATGTACGTATTTATAAGGAAATTATAAAGACGTTTGGCGATAAAAAATCCGAATAATTTAAATTGATTTGATATGGTATAGTTAATTAAATTAAGTTTGTTGTTGTAAGGTGTTAAAAACTATCCCGTAAGCTTGTTTATTCCGTGAGCTTATCTAGGACGTTAATGGTATTATTATTACGAATATAAAAAGATTAAGATTTCGATATTAAAAGAAATTAAGAAATTAAATATAAATAATCCTTTGGAAATATTTATAACTTTTATTAAAGTATTATTAAATTATTATATACTATATATAATATATATATGTTCGATTTTTACGTAATAGTTAATATAAAATTCGATATATTTCGTATTGTAATTTTATTATTATAATTTTATTTAAAAAGTAATAAAGCGTAAAATAAAGTACTTAATCGAAATTAAAATATAATATTTATTGTTTAATAATAAGAATTTACTAAATACTTAAAATAACGTTTTTTATAAATAACGTAATCGATTGGAAATATAACGGCAGTAGTAATTAGCGAAAGTACAGACTACTACCAATAAAAAGTTAGGGCTGAAAAACGCACAGCTTACTTTTTCTGTATTTATTTAAACATTTAGGTTTCCTTTACTCTCTTTTATTTTTTACCGTAATATTTTTAATATCGGTAGCTTATATTAGAGCTTTACCTCTAGGACTTTATCCTATGCCGTAATGGGAAAAGAATTTAGATATATAATATAAAATTAAAAATATAATAACGTACTATATAAGCAAACGGCTTAAATAAACAAACGGATCGTTTGTTAGCATTTCGTAATAACGTATTAAATTAATTTAAACTAATTAAATTCCTAGGTATTAAAGGTTTTTATAACTTCTTTATAAATACGCATATTATATTCGAGTTTATTATAAATATTATACTTTCGTTTTTTCGTTTAAACTCTTTTACAATAATAACTTTTAGCCTTTATTAGCTTTAATTATTTATTATTATTATTTTTCTGAATTATGAAAACCTTTTCCATTTATATAGTAAAAACTTTTCTTTTTAAAAACGTATATTTTTAGTTTTCCGGCGTTTATTAAGAATATAATTCATTTTACGAAAATAACCATTTTTATTCGAAAAAAAGCGATTTCGTATAAAAGTATTATATTATTTTTTATTTTAAAACTAATTAACTTAATTATTTGTATTACTAAGTTATCTTAGTAATTTTAATTTTTTTATAAATAACGTCGTTATCGAATAATTCAATAATATTTTTAAAAGTTTTCGTAAATAAGAAAATAATAAAATTAATAAAGGTAATTAAGATTAAACATGATAAATACCGTTTGTACGAATCCGGCTTTAATATTAGTAGTTATTATAGTAACTTTAAACCCGTTATAAAAACCGGCGATAAATTTTTCTAAATAATATATATAACGTAATAATATATAAAACTTTCGATATGTAATAAATAAACGCGTTTTAATATAGAAAAAAAGAATATATCGAAAGGTTAAAATCGATAAAAGAAATAAATAAATATAAAATATAATAATATTATTAATTTTATAATAATTTTTATAACCGTAAAAAATAAAAATGTTTTAAATTTTTAATACGCATTTTAATATATTTATAGAAATACTTAATTTATTTACTATCTAGCCGTTTTTGTTTATAGTAATTTTTTAATAGAGTAAAAATAAGTTATCGGTAAATTAAAAACGAAAATTCCGGTAAGGATAATAAATAAAGATAAAACCTAACCTTAAAAGTTAACAATTTATATTATTATAAATATCTCCTTAAAAGAGACGTACTTATAAAACAAAATTGAACAAATAGATAGATTATAATATCGGTTGTTAAGCTTTACCAAGCCCTAACCTTCTCATAGACTGCCTTATTATACCCTTATCGATAACCATTCTTAACCGAATTCTGGATAATTTTCGTAATCCGGAACAACCGGATAAATTATTACTTATAATCCTCCAATTCGTATCGAGTTAAAAATTAAATTTCGAAATTTTTAAACTTTTTATTATTTATATCCAGTTTTCCTAATAATTCCTTTATACGGTCGATATTTTTTATTATAAGGTTATCCAACTTTTAATTACTTTTATTTATATAAATTAAATTATATTTAAAAATTAAAAACAAAATCCGATTTTTTTAGGAAAAATCGGTTAAATCGATAAAAATATCGATATTTTTAATTCGTTTTAAAGTTTTATTAAACTTAAAAATTTTAAAAAAAACGTTTTCCGTAAAGATTTTACAATTACGGAATACCGGTATTTTATAATAAAAATTACCCGGTATATTTTAACTATTTTAATTAATAAGAATTCGAAAAAATATCGTAAAATCGATCGAAATTAAAAATAACTAATTTAAAATTCCTAGCCCTTTTTCCTGGCTAACATTTAACACTTTTAATCGTAAGACTAGCAAAAGGTCGCAAAGCAACTATCTTATACAAACTTAAAATTTACCGCGAAAAGCTTAATATCTCCTAAGTTATTATATTCCAGGAAATTCCCCTTACCGAACCAGCTAAAAGGCATAAGGTTTATCAAGGTCGAAACTTGTCGGCATTACGCGATCGGTTTCGGAATAAGGTTTTTCGTAACCGAAACGTATAATCTATTATTACCGTAAAAATTATTAATAATTGCCGTATTCGAAAATATTAGGTAAAGTATTTATCGTATTAATTATTGGTATAATTACTTCGTATTTTTAGCTTAGCCTGGATAATACGGCTTAAACCTAACGACCTTATATATTATTATAAATGATTTTCGATTTTTTTTTATATTTACTTATATTTTCTATACTATTTAATATTCATAATAATTATATTAATTATTATAAATATCCTTTTTTATAATACTATATTTCGTAATTATAATCGGAATAAATTTAAATTACTTATAAAATACCTTTAAATTTTCGTATTAAACTATTTAATAATCTTTTTAAATTTAAACGCTTTATAAGTTTTTTTTACGGTTTAATAAAATTAAACGTTTAATTAATCTCGATAAATATCGTAAATCGTTAAATAAATAATAAATTCGTTATATTCTTAATATATTAAGCCTAATAGAAAATATTAATATATTTAAATTAAAATTTTATTTAATAATCGACTTTTCTCTTTTTTAGTCGTTGTTAATTTTCGTAAATTAAAAATAATATCGGTTCTAGCGTGTTTACCGTAATATTAAACCTTTAAATATAATTTCGGTAGTATCGTATATAAAACTGAACTTTTTATAATCAAGTTTTTGGTTTTATTTTTACACTTAAATGGTTAAAATTCTTTTAAAGTTTTTTAAAAATATTTTATAACGTTACTATTAAGAAATATAAAAGTTAAATATTTAATCCGTTCGTTTATTTAGGCCGTTTTTTATATAATACGGTATAATAAATAATAATAGAATATAATATAATAATTAATTATATAAGCTAAATCGAAAATTTATTTTTATATATAAAGTCGTTAAGTTTAAGCCGTATTATCCAGGCTAAGCTAAAGATACGAAGTAATTATACCAATAATTAATACGATAAATAATTTACCCAGTATCTTCGAATACGGTAATTATTAATAATTTTTACGGTAATAATAAATTATACGTTTCGGTTACGAAAAGTCTTATTTTAAAACCGATTATCGCGTAATATTACTAAGTTTCGATTTTAATAAACTCTATACCTTTTAATTAATTCGGTAAGGGGGATTTCCTAAACTGTAGATAATAACTTAGAAAATGTTAAACTTTTTGCGGTAAACCTTAAGTCCGTATAAGATAGCTGTTTTGCGACCTTTTGCCAGTTCTATAACAGCTACTTTTAATTTCGATCGATCTTACGTTTTCTCGAATCCCTATTAATTAAAATAGCTGAAACATGCCGGGTAATTCCTATTACAAAATACCGGTATTCCGTAATTATAAAGTTTTTACGGAAAACGTTTTTTTTTTAAATTTTGAAATTTAATAAAACTTTAAAACAAATTAAAAATATTAATATTTTTATCGATTTAACCGATTTTTCCTAAAAAAATCGGATTTTACTTTTAATTTTCGGATACGATTTAATTTATATAAATAAAAATAATTAAAAGTTAAACGATTTTATTATGGAAAATATCGATTATATAAAGGAATTATTAAAAAAGCTAGATATAAACGGTAAAAAACTTAAGAATTTCGAAATTTAACTTTTAGCTTAATATAAGAAAAATTATTAACGATAATTTATCCGGCTGTTCCGGATTGTAAAAACCGTCCAAAATTCGATTAAGAATAGTCGTCGATAGGGGCATAACAGGGCAGTCTGTAAAAAAGTTAAGGCTTAATAAAGCTTAATAACCGATAATATAATTTATCTATTTATTTAATTTAGTTTTACGATTACGTCTTCTTTAAGAAGAATTTATTTAAATATAAATAATAAAAACTTTAAATATAAAATATAATAATAAACGAATTATATAATTTATTAACGTCGACGTAATTTCGATATAAATTAAAATACGGTATATAAATAAGTTAAAGCCTTAATACGCCGAAACTTTAATTATTATAAAACGCAGTTAAGATTAATAAATATTACAGGAATTTTCGAAAAGTAAAAATGCGTTATAAACGATTTTAAAAAAGGAATTAATTAAGTAAAGTAATATAATTACCGAGAAAAAAGTAATATAAAAAGCTATAGTATTAAGATATAAAAATACGATAATTAACGCTATTAATATTTTAAGGCGTTAAAAAGATATATAAATAAGCTAGGTAAAATATATTATATTAAATAAAAAAAGATTATGTTTTAATCGGAAAATATATATGCCGTTATTAACTTATATAAAAACTATACGTATATAAAATATATACGTAATTAAGTTAATAAAATAAAATAATTAATATTATTTATATATAAAGTTATATATATATAAAAATAATATAAGTATTTAATTATATATATAATAGAAAAGTACTTTTATATAAGGTTGTTAAATTTAAACCGTATTATTTAAGCTAAGTTAAAAATACGAAATAATTATATTAATAATTAATACGATAAATACTTTACTTAACATTTTCGAATACGGTAATTATTAATAATTTTTACGGTAATAATAAATTATACCTTTCGGTTACGAAAAGCCTTATTCCGAAACCGATTATTACGTAATGCCGATAAATTTCGACCTTAATAAACCTTATACCCTTTAGTTAATTTGGTAAGGGGAATTTTTTAAAAGGTAAATAATAACTTAAAAAATGTTAAGTTTTTTACGGTAAACCTTAAGTCCATATAAGATAGTTACTTTACGACCTTTTATTAGTCCTACGATTAAAAGTGTTAGATATTAGCTAGGAAAAAGGGCTAGGAACTTTAAACTAACTACCTTTAATCTCGATCGATTTTACGATATACCGGGCAATTCCCATTACAAAATGCCGGTATTGCGTAACTGTAAAATTTTTATAAAGGATGTTTTTCTAAAGGTTTTTAAGTTTTATAAAGCTTTAAAACGAACTAAAGATATCGATACTTTTATCGATTTAACCGACTTTTTTTAAAATAATTTAATTTTATTTTTAATTTTTAAATACGATTTAATTTATATAAGTAAAAATAATTAAATATTAAATAACCTTATAATAAAAAATATCGACCGTATAAAAATATTGTTAAAAAAATTAAATATAAATAATAAAAAGTTTAAAAATTTCGAAATTTAACTTTTAACTTGATATAAGCTGGAAAACTATAAGCGATAATTTATCCAGTTATTCCGGATTACGAAAACCGTCCAGAATTCGGTTAGAAATGGTCGTCGATAAGGGCATAACTGGGCAGTCTGAAGTTACTTTAAAGTAAGATACCTGCAAGAAGGTTAGGGTTTGGTAAAGCCTAGTAACCGAGATATATAATCTGTTAATTTGTTTAATTTTGTTATAAGGTCACGTCTCTTTTAAGGAGAGAAAAATACTTTTATAAAAGATTTTTTTTATTTAAATCGCATAAGAAATATACTATTTTATAATATTATATATATTTTATATAATTAATCTTTAAACCCCTTAACTAAATACTTTAATATTCGCTAAGCTAATAACGAAACCGGAATTTTAAGATTAATTAATTCTTTAAGCTAGCGTTATTTTAAAAAACGGCGTTATAAGTTAAATTCGAACTAAATATCTCTTACGCTTAATTATAATAAGAGCTCTAAGCTTATTATAATTAAAAAGGATATTTAAACTCGTAATTACTAAGCTATTAAAATATAGTTATTATATACGTATAACTTTTTTTATAATTTACTAACGGAAAATGTTTTTTTTATTATAAAAATAGCTTTTATATTTAATATATTATATTATATCTAATAAACTAATATATTCTTTTAATATTTTAAATTACTTACGGTATTAATTATCGCTTATTTATATTTTTACGTCGTAAACTTTTAGTTAAAATTTTAATTATTAAATATAAAAGATATTAGTTATATTATTATATTAGCTTAATTATGTATACTTCTCGTCCGTATATTAACTTTATATAGCTTATTAACGGAACATATATGTTCTAAATTAAAGAGTGGCTTTTCCTTATTTAATGTGCTATAATACACCTGGCTAGCCGATAGAATTATATTACCCCTTTGGGGTATGTTTTTCCTCTGTTCAAGTATCACGCTAGACAAGGGCCTCCGAGCTGGGGTGTTTAGGCGTAGAGCAGAGTGAGGAGCAATGTACCGCGCTGTCTTGGCGTTAAAAAGGGCCTGGACAAGGGGGAAACTCTTGCCTATAACCAGGGTATACGAGACGTCAGCATCTTAATTCTTTGTGTACCAGCTGGTGATCAATGTAGTACAGCCTACTCGATGATACATTACCTATATGTGCTTTCGTGTCCGCACAGGTACTTAGCTATGGTAGGCACCCGAATACTATCATCTTCACCTTTTAATATCGCCTAGAGCCGCACGTTGCACGTCACCATGGTGGGTGAATTCGCGGACCGGTTTTCGCAGCAACTCAGCACCCGCCCAGTACTTGTCAAGTCTATTCTCACTTTTGTGTTACTGTCCCTAGTCAGCTTCCTCGGTAGCAAGATACGGTTGCACTATCGCTTGCGGCACTTACCCTTAATCAACGGTAAGGGGCTATTCAGGTCGGCACAGAAGGCGAAGCAGATCTTCCGAGTGAATGCTCGAGACTTGTTGAAGGATGGTTTTACCAAGGTTCGTGGGTATCAGCTCTTGTTTAACCTGACGATATGGCATGGAGCACTAAGAGCCTCACAAGTCCGCAACTGCATTCCGCGTAGAGACGGACGACCTCCAAGTGGTAATTCTGTCCCCTGAGTCCGTAAACGAGATCCGGAATGACAGCCGCTTCAGTTTCACGGATCTGATTGCCGAGGTGGGCCAGCTTTCCGGGGGTCCCGATATTCACCCGTCATTAACAGATAGATGACAGGAATGCCTGTGCCATATCCCGGCCTTTAGAAACTTCAATCCTCACGAGGGCTTAAACGACATGGCAAAGGATGTCCTACAGAAAAGACTCACGCCGTCGCTTGGTAAGGTCGATCCAACTCCCCTTAACTCCAAGACTCGGCGAATAACTGACAGATGTATCCGACAGGTCTAGTCACCGAAGATATTTCGGAAGAGGCAACCCTGGCTTTCAAGGACCACTGGACAGACAACACAGGTAAGTAGGAATCCGTCTCCATTTCACTTCTGGCTATACTCAACCGTGTTAGAATGGCACGCACTGGATGCCAAGGCAACGTTGGTCGAGATTATAGCTCGCCTCTCATCGCGCGTTTTTCTGGGACACGAACTATGCCGGAACTCTGCATGGCTCCGCATCACCATTGACTACACCATGACCGTATTTCGAGGCATCATGGCATTAAAAAGGTGGCCGAGTTTCCTCCGCTCGGTCGTCTGGCGCTTTGTCCCCGAAGTTCGAAATGTCAATGAGCAGATCGACGAGGCCGTCCGTCTCATCACGCCCATCATCAAGAAGAAAGGGGCTAAGGGCAACTCCTCCTCGCCTGAAACAACGAAACCGGCACGCTTGGACGTCATCCAGTGGGCGTCCGAGGTGGCCAATGGCAGGCGCTACGACCCGACTCTGCTGCAGTTGGGCTTTTCGATGGCTTCAATGCACAACACGACTGACCTGGCGACCCAGGTACTATATGATCTCTGTGCTCACCCGGAGTATATCGAGCCTCTGCGGAAAGAAGTGAAAACCGTGCTTGAACAGGAGGGCATGACCAAGGCTGGACTTGCCAGACTCAAGCTCATGGACAGTTTCATGAAAGAGAGTCAACGGATCAAGCCCAGCGAATTACGTAGGTAACTTCTCTCCGCAGTGGGTCTGGGTGGCTTGTTGACGAAAAGGCATAGTCGGAATGCGCCGCGTGCTTTTGGAGGATGTCACCCTTTCCAACGGAGTTTTTCTGCCTCGCGGTGTGCAAATTGGGATTCCGACAACAATGACAACAAGCCCTGATGCAGACGACTCTACGTCCGATCCTGCCGCATTTGACGGATACCGCTTTCTCAAGATGGTTGGCAACCCGCAAAAGGAGAAAACCCGCCACTTCGTTTCGACCAGCCCTGACCATCTTGGTTTCGGGCATGGTAAACATGCTTGCCCCGGCCGTTTCTTTGCTGCTCATGAGGTCAAGACCATACTGTGTCATGTCCTGATGAAGTATGATTTCAAGCTCGTTAAACCGGATTCTCGGCCGACGGTCTTGGACATGGGGTGGGCGTTGATTGCGGAACCGGGTATTCAGCTGATGGTGAAGCGACGTGAGGGGGTTGACGAGGGGCTTCTTCATAATTGAACGCTGAAGCTGATAAGCCAAATTAAATTTACCTCTTTCAACTACTTGATGGATTGAATGAATTTAACGTGGGGACCGTCCCTCATTAGGGCAAACCACGCCTCCCAGAGCCATATATCGCAGGATTGTGGAGGAACCTGTTTCTTATAGACATTCCAAGCCGCTCACATGCCCGTTCACGCTATTACGGAATCTATATTTAACAAAAATAGCCTTGTTTATTCCCTTGTAAAGATTATCTTGGGCATATCCTCGTAGAGAAGCTGGTCTTCACGAATCTGGCCCATTCCACGCTCTGCTCTACTAAAAATGTTAAACAAGCCGCTCTCGGGGTCCGAGTGGGCAGCAGTCTGTGTTTCCGTAGCCGTCCGAAAATAATACGAGCTGGGGGGTCTTCCCTTCCCCACAGCCGCAATGGTGGTTCGAGTCTGTATGCCCAAATCGTTCGTGATATTAAGCAAAATCGCCGTGTCCTTACCTCGCGGCCAGAAGCCTATGTAGCGTTGATCTCTCAAAAAAGGCCAGATGTTGAGACACGACCGCATGGGTGTTTACTCCTCTATATTTCGGCTCGTCTTGTGCCTTCCATTAATCTATAAACTCTTTCCTTCTTTTGCTTATTTGCCAGGTATTAAGGGGCTAAGGCGGAGTAGCGTTTTTTAAAGGGTTACCTATCGCACTAGTTAAGGGGTTATCACGGGGTTACGGTTATATAAGAGGTAATTTAATTTTTTAATAAGAGTTAAACAAGTTATAAAGAAAATTTTATAATATAAATATATTTTATTTAATTAAGAGTTTAAAATAATAATCGATATAACTATAAATTTATTTTTATTAAAAAAATTTATTATTTAATCTTAATTAAGAAAAAATAATTAAATAATATATACTATATATTATATCGTGGCTTAATAGCTCAGTGGTCGCGAGCCTGGGTGTCTTTTTTAATTGCAACAGGCTTGGGTACCCCGTTTCGGTTGATTTTAAGAGATAGCTGGTTTAAATCCAGCTTAGGTTACCGTTCCTTTAGGTAACGCCAACCTAGAAGGAGTTAAACCAATTAGGGCTTCGGTTCCGCCACCGTGTCGGCGACAATTAAGGGGTGGCTGGTAGGGACCAGTTACGATTAAAGGCGTTGGGAATTAATTAATTAATCGGGTGTATTTATCGTTAATTACCGTATTATATAACCCGCATTACGTTTTTCCGGCTTTTAACCAAGAAGGGATAGTTTTTAAAGGGGTGTTTCCCGGTTGCGTTTATGTAAAACTATTTGTATACATGTATATAGTAGACGGATCAGTTTGTATGTATATAGCTAGATACCATAATGGCACTTTACCTTAATATACTATATCGTAGTTTTATACTTTTAATTAAATTTATAAATTTATAATATTTTTAATATTATTATTATTATATAAATTATTATTATTTATAAATACGTAAAAAGAATAAAAAGCCTTAATTATTTAAGTTTATAAAAAATAAACGCTGGTTAAATTTATAATATATAAAATATTTATTTTATAGTTTTAAAAATCTATTATTTAATTATTCGTATTCTATATATCGTCGACATTATTATTATATTTTAATAAATTCCTTTTTATTAAAACTATATAATATCGTAACTATATCGAATAATTTTATAACGGTAATATATATATATATATTTAATGGATATAAAATTTAAAAAACGGGATATATTATTAAAATTAACTTAAAAAACTAATATCGTAGTTAATATAAATTATATTATATACTAAGTTATTAATCTTTATATTTATATATGCCTTTAAAAATTTAATTTAACGATAATAATATTATTATAATAATTATATAATATTAAACATTATATAAAAATATTTATATATAAAAACTCGGAAAGTACTATAAATTTAGCGGTTTTAATTTAAAATATTTAAAAATAAAAAATAAACCCGAAAATAAATATAAAAACATATAATATATAAACTACATTTACGGATAATTAATTAATTATAAAAAAATCCGAAATAATATATATATTATATTAATTCTATTTAAATATTTAGTAATCTATAGTTAACTTACTTATTATATATATATATATATAAATAGTTATATATAAGGTTATTAAGTTTAAGCCGTATTATCCAGGCTAAGTTAAAGATACGAAATAATTATATTAATAATTAATACAATAAATACTTTACTTAATACCTTTAAATACGGTAATTATTAATAGTTTTTACGATAATAATAAATTATACGTTTCGGTTACGAAAAATTTTATCCCAAAACCGACTATTACGTAATATTAATAAGCTTCGACCTTAATAAACCTTATACCCTTTAATTAATTCGGCAGGGGGAATCTTTTTTAAATGTAATAATTTAAGAGATATTAGGTTTTTCGCGGTAAACCTTAAGTCCGTATAAAATAACTGCTTTATAACCCTTTACTAATCCCATAATTAAAAATATTAGATATTAACTAGGAAAAAAGGCTAAAAACTTTAAATTAATTATTTTTAACCTTAATCGATCTTACGACTTTTCGAATCCTTATTAATTAAAATAGCTAAAATATACCGGGTAATTCCTATTATAAAATACCGGTATTCCGTACCTATAAAATCTTTACGGAAAACGTTTTTCTTAAAATTCTTAAATTTAATAAATCTTTAGAATAAATTAAAAATATTAATACTTTTATCGATTTAATTACCTTTTTTTTTAAAAAATCGGATTTTATTTTTAATTTTCGGATACGATTTAATTTATATAAATAAAAATAATTAAAAATTAAATAACCTTATAGTAAAAAATATTAACCGTATAAAGAAATTATTAAAAAACTAGACGTAAACGATAAAAAACTTAAAAATTTCGAAATCCAACTTTTAGCTCGATATAAAAAAAATTACGAACGATAGTTTATCCGGTTACTCCGGATTGCAAAAACCGTCCAGAATTCGGTCAAAAATGGTCGTCGATAGGGGCATAACAGGGCAATCTATAAAAAGGTTAGGGTTTGGTAAAGCTTAGCAACTAATAGCACAATCTATCCATTTGTTTAATTTGGTTCTACGGTTACGTCTCCTCTAGGAAAAATAAATAGTTATATAAAAGCGTAATCGAAAAGCACCTTTTAAAAAACCGTACCCCTTTATAAACCGGATAAAAAACGCAATATAATTTAGTAATATAATAACAAATAATTAACTAAGTATACGATTAATTTATTTAATTAGATTTTAAAGTCCTTAATTAATTAATATAATCGCCGCTAACATAGTAGTAAAGCCGAAGCTTTAAGTTGGTTTAAGTTTTTTTAAATTAGCGCTATTTAAAGAAAAAATAGCCTAAGTTAAATTCGAACTAGTTATTTTTTACGATTAATTAAAACAAGGTAATTAAGCTTATTATAATTAAAAAACACCTCGTTTTAAAACTATTAAAATATTAAGCCGAAAGTAATATATATAATTAAATTTATAATATATACAAATTTCAAAATTATATAATTATTAGTAATTAGTACTTTTAAGTACCTGTAACTAGTATATTTAGGCCGTAGCTGCTACTTAGAACAGCTTTTATCCAGAAATTATCTTTTATATAATTAAACATATATATAAGGGCGATTATTCTTAGATTTTTTTTTCTTAAAATAATTATACGTTATTGGGTAGATTTTTATATTTAATTATTATAATTATAAGTGCGGTAATATCTTTTAGTTAATTAATAACCGTAATACGTTAAACGAAATAATTATTTATAAGTTAAGTTAATAAAGAAACTATAAAATTTTAAAAAAAGTAAGCGGTTAATAATAGCGAGCGAATAATAAAAACGTACCTCGGGGTAAATTTTTATAACTAAGTATAGTAATTTATTTAATCAGGGTTTTATTTTTATATAAAATAAGAAATATACGAATAACTATTTGTTTTTTTTTTCTTTTTACGATTAATAGAACCTTTAAAACGAAAAGTTTTATAGTAATAGGGAAAAATAAAAACTTATAATAAATATAACAGTAGAAAAAAAATTATTTGCTTAATAACGATAATACAAAATTAATATAAACGCTTTTTATAAAAATAATAGCCTTAATTAAAAGTAAATAAGTTTTATATATCGGTAGATATTAATTTAAATAAGATTAAAAAAAATGTTAAAATAGGAGAAAAATAAATATAAATCGGTTAAAAATAAAGTTAAAGATTTAAAGTTTTAATAAAAAACCGATAATGTAATAAAACGATTATTAAATATACCTGAATTCGGAAACGTATTTTAATAAAAACCGCCTTAATTAAATGTAATAGAGAACTTACGAAATATAAATATTCGTAAAAATGTTTTACGAGATATTTAAAAGGTATAAAGTTTACAAAAAGCCCTTATCGCTGTCGAAAACGACGTAGAAAAAAAAATAACCCCTTAAAAAAGGCGAAACGAAACTAAAAAAGTAATTAAAAATATACGGTTTTTTTTTAAAAAAAGAGAACGTTTATTATAAGAAAGGTAAAGGTTTTTATAGTTAAAAAGAAGAGTAATAGTAAGTAATTATAATTAATAAATATTAAAAGTAATTATCGTAAAAAGGTTTAAATAAAGAAACGGAAATATAATATTTATAATAAGCTCGGATATAATACGCTTATTTATAAGGAAATTATAAACACGTTTAACGATAAGGAATTTATTTAAATTTATTACGTTATAGTTGTTTTATTTAATTTCGTTATTATAAAGTGCTAAAAAACGAGCGATTTATTTATATAATACGTTATATAATAACTTTATCGTTAAATTTCGAAGAAAGAATTCGGAAAAAAACGTAGCTTATAACGCGAAGTAAAATGAATAAAATAATATTTTATAAAATAAAAAAGTTTAGTTATTTTTTTTTTACTATAATAAATACGATAATATAACGAAAAAATAATAGTTTAAACGTACGATTAAAGCGAAATATATAATACGAAGTTAGCTTTATTTCGAAAAAAGTAGGGGATTTATATAAAACGAATAAAAAAGAATTTAATAGTTTTTAAAGTAACGGCAAGGTTTAATTAGTTTTATAATAACGTTAAAACTATAAAGGCGTATTAATAAATACATTAGTTTATTATTAAACGTTAAAAAAGCTTTAATTTATGATTTTAAAATTATGTAAGGTTGTTAAGTTTAAGCCGTATTATCTAGGTTAAATTAAAAAAACAAAATAATTATATTAATAATTAATACGATAAATATTTTATTTATTTATTTTTAAATACGGTAATTAATAATAGTTTTTACGGTAATAATAAATTATACGTTTTAATTACGAAAAGCCTTAGTTCGAAATCGATTATCGCGTAATGTTAATAAATTTTAACCTTAATAATTCTTATGCCCTTTAACTGGTTCGGCAAGGGAAATTTCCTAAAAGACAGATAATAACTTAAAAAATGTTAAGTTTTTTACGGTAAACTTTAAGTCTGTATAAAATAGTTGCTTTGTAATCTTTTATTAGTTTTACAATTAAAAATATTAAATATTAACTAGAAAAAAAGGTTAGGAACTTTAAACCAGTTATTTTTAACTTCGATCGATTTTACGGCTTTTCGAATCTCTATTAATTAAAATAATTAAAATATGCCGGTTAAATCCGAATATAAAGTCTTAATATTCCGTATTTCTAAAATCTTAACGCAAATAATTTTAATAATATTACCTAACTTAAATAAAATAATCGGCCAAATAAAATATATTAATATTTTTATTAATATTAATAATTTTTCCAAAAAAATTTCAGATTTTATTTTTATTTTTAAGATATAATTTAATTTAAAATAATAAAAATAATCGATTTTTACGTAAATTTATATTAAAAAATATTCTATTTATAAAAGAATTATAAATAAAATTAAAAAATAAAAATAACGAATTAAAAAAAAATATGAAAATTTAACTTTTAAATCGATATAAACTTGAAAACTATAAATAATAATTTATCCGGCTATTCCGGATTACAAAATCCGTCCAGGATTCCGTTAAGAATGGTCGTCGATAAGGATATAATTAGGCAGTCTAAAGTTACTTACAAGAAGGTTAGGGTTTAGTAAAGCCTAATAACCGATAACACAATCTATTAATTTGTTTAATTTAGTTCCACGGTTACGTCTCCTCTAGGAAGGAAACTTAAAATTATAAAAATAAAAATGCTAAAGGTTATATCTAGCTATTTATATCCCAGTTAGAAATAAGTAACCTAGAATAAAACTCCAGGTTAAAAAATATAATATAATTATTAATAAAATGTAATAAAAAGGTAAAAAACGGGTTTATAACTATAAAACCTTAATATTATATATTAAAATATTTATAATAAAAAATATTAAATTAACGTTCTATATAAGTACTCCGGACGTATAAGTACTTTAAACGGTTTTTGGTACCTCGTAATAACAAATTTAAATAACTTAATAATAATATATCGTATTAATTTAAATTAATCGGATTTTTTTTCGCTAAATATTTTTATAGCTTTTTTATAAGTACGCGTATTATATCCGGGTTTCTTATAAATATTATATTTCCGTTCCTTTATTTTAACCTTTTTGTAACGACTTTTTCCAGCTGTTATTAATTGTATTTTTTTTTATTACCCCTTTTTTTAAACCAGAAAAGCTTATTTTTTTTATATAGTAAATATTTTTTTTTTCTTAAAAACGTTTAATTTTAATTTTCCAACGTTTGTTTAAAATATAATTTGTTTTGCGTAATTAAATATTTTCTTTCCGAAAAAAAAAGGATTTATATAAAAGTAATATATAACCTTTTGTTATAAGGTTAACAGATTTAAATATTTTTGTCGGCGAGCTACCCTGATAATTTTTGATTTTTTTTTATAAATAACGTTTTTGTTTTGTTATTTTACGAATATTTTTAAGGGTTTTTGCGGGCGGAAAAGTAAAACCGGCGGAGGTTAACGGAAAGATAATCGGCGTAAGTATAATTAGAAAAATTTCGAATTTAAAAAGAACGTTATTAGGATTAAATAGAATAAGGTTAACTTTTGCGAATTTAAATTTAATATTATCGGACGTTATAACAGCTTTAAATGCGTCGTAAAATGTTACGACTTAACGGAGGGGAGGTCTCGGAAACGGTTTTAATGGGCCGAAACAGGACCTAAATAGGCTAAGTTACGTAATCGGAAATATTTAATGAAGATAAAATTAAATATTACTAAGCATAATAAAATATCCTTCGTTATTATTTAATGGCAATTACGTTAAATAATAATAAGCTATAATAATTTAGGAAAAATATATACGTTTATTAGTTCTATAATTTAAATAATACTAGCTTGCAATATAACTTAATTACTTAAAGTACTTTTAATATTACCAGACGTAATTAAGTTATTTTCGTTACTTAAATTCCGTAATACGATTATTAACATAAACCGTACGATT
Organism: Monosporascus sp. CRB-8-3; assembly: GCA_004155055.1. Lineage (NCBI taxonomy): Eukaryota > Fungi > Ascomycota > Sordariomycetes > Xylariales > Monosporascus > Monosporascus sp. CRB-8-3. The sequence goes on along the minus strand of QJNZ01000304.1, from coordinate 49,949 downwards.
TAGTTTAATAATTAATTAATTAACTTAACCGTTATACGTTATAAACTTTTATTTAGTAATATTATTAAACTTTAAGTAATACCTTAAATTATCAAATTAGTACTTAATACTAAGGAAATTACCGTTTTTTAATAACTTTAAGATAAGCTGAAAAAATTAAAAACTAAAATTTTATAACTTAAAACATAAATTAAAAAAAACCTTAATACCGCGAAAATTAAGGTTAAAAAACTTTAACCTTATAATAAAAAAAGTAATATTTAAAGTTTCCTTATTTAAGTACAGGTATATTTTCGATTTTTAACCTTTACCAACCCAGAAAACCAGATCCTCGCCGCCTTAACGTTCTTTACGGGAGATATATTTAATTGGTTCGAGTTAATTTTAAGGGATTACCTGGAAAACGCGAAAGACGATATAGAAAAGTTTATTAGGGAACTTTTTACCAATTACGTTAATTTCGAAAAAAAGTTAAAGGCTAATTTCGATAATTTTAATAAGGGACGTACCGTTACATAAAAAATTTTACAATTACGACAAAAAGGACCGGTATCCAGGTATATAGTGGAATTCCGGAACTTAATAGCTAAGGCCGGATAGGTAAACGATAAAAATAACGCCCTGGTTGATATATTTTATAAGGGCTTAAAAAACGATATTAAGGACGAAATTATTAAACTAAAACGACCGATCCCCCTGGATAAGTATATTACTAAGGCAATAAAAATTAACAACCGACAATTTAAAAAGCGATAAAAAAGGAAAGGCGAGTATATTTTACGGTTTAAATTTAATAAGGCCAATTAAAGAAATAAATACGTTATACCTTTTACTTCTTTTAGGATTTAACCAGGCCCTATGGAAATTGGAACGGTTTAACGATAAAATTAATTATAAATTAAATACTATAATTATAGCAAAATAGGATATAAAGCCTTTCGGTATAAAACTCTTAAAAAAATTCGACGAAATAATTAAATCCTTATATCCGAAAGATAGCAACTAAATAAAAAAATAATAAGAAATTTTTTAATATAATTCGATTACGGTATACGGTAACGTAATAATATAAAAATTATTTCCGTTAAAGAGACCTTATTAAAAAAAAATTATTTATTTAATTTCGATAAAAAAACTTACGACAAAAATAAACTTAACAAGTTTTACAAAAATAATTATAAAAATATTATGGATAAACCGAAAATATTTATTTAAAAAAACAGAAAAATATATAAAAATTCACGTTATTTATTATAATAAATCCGGATATTAATTCCATTATAAATAAAAAAAAGTAATTTATTAATATATAACCCGAATATATTAAAAAAATTAATTTTAAAAAATAAAAAGGAATTAATTAAAATAATTAATAATAATAATAATACTTGCAATTATTTATAAATCAAGATAAAATCGACTAGAAAATAGCATTATAAAGCTGGCTACCTAAAGAATTATGTTTATAAAGAAAAGAATTTTATTATTTCGGATAATACGATTATTAAATAAAAAAGGAATTAATTTAAAGGATAATAAAGAAATACTGCTAGAAAGTTATTACCGATTTAGGTATTTAATTAGCTTTTATTATAAACCTTAAAAACCGATAGGTAATTAAAAAAGAAATTAAAAATTTTGCTAAAGAAAATTAATGAGATTTAAAAAATAAAACCTAATAGGAAAAAAACGATAATTTATGGTTAATATTACTAAACGAAAAAATTATTAAAATTTTCGTTAATTATACAAAAAAATTCGCAAAATAAGTTTACGAACGATAAAAAATATAACGACGAATTAAATAACTTTAAAAATATATAATTCGCTTAAGACGATAAATCGAAAAGTTTTAATAATAAAACGCAAAACGCGTAGCAGAAATTAAAGATTTACTATAAATTTTAAAATTAAAACGCTTTTTAAAATAAAGTTGCAGGAAAACGTAAAAAAAAATGTAAAACCGCCATATTTTAAAAGGGCTTTAAACGCGATAATCGGAAATACGGGCGATAACGTTATTATAATACGAATACGAATTAAAAAAAACTGGTATACCGTAATAGTAAATTATAAAGTAATAACTATAAACTATATTAATCCGAAAATAATAAATTAATTAAAGTTATTATAAAAAAAGAAAAGTTATTTTTATAAGGCTGTAAATACCGAAAGCCAAAGTTTTATTTACGATAATAAATAAGTTAAACGCGAAATTAATTATTTTAAAATTTTTACTAAAAAAAATAAATTATTAATTTTAATATTATTTTATTAATAAAATACGATATAATTTTCGGATTATTATAATTACGTTAATATAACCCTTTAATTAATTAGGAAACTAATTAAATAAATTTTCGTTTATTGTTTAATATAGAAAAAAATAAAGAAAATACAAAATCTTAATATTTAATCGATAAGGATAACAAATGCAAATATAAAGATACGATAGAAACCTTATTATTTAAAGCGATAAAATATATTTAAAATAAAAGGTATAATAAAAAAAATACGACGCGTTATTACAAACTTTAAAACGCGGTTTCGATAAATAAATAACGACTTACGAATATAACTTAAGGAATTACTAAAATGAATAACGAAAATATTATTATAATATTATAAATATAAAAAGCTTTTTCGAAAAAAACATAATACGAAATTATTATAACATAACGAATAAAACCATAAAATAATTTTTAAAAACGGTAAAATAATTATTTTTACCTTATTTATAACTTAAACGAAATAGAATTATACGTTTTTCGCAATTATTTAAAAAATAAATTACGTAAAAAATATATATAACGTTTCAAATCGTTAATAAAGTACTTAATATCTTTCGTATTACGAAAAAACGGGAAATTACGATTTATTATTAATTATCGATAATTTAACGATATTACCGTTAAAAATAAAATACCGTTATTTTTAATTACTAAAATTAAAAATCGATTACGAAATATTAAATAATTTACAATTTTAAATTTACGAAAAAAATGTAACTAAATTCGAATTAAACTAGGAAATAAGTAAAAAATAACTTTCAAAATAAAATATAAATTATTTAAGTATTTCGTTGTATCTTTTAGATTTACGAACGTATTAGCAACTTTTTAACGGATAGTTAATTATATATTCCGAAAATATTTTAATATCTTTATTATATATTACCTTAACGATATCTTTATTTATTCGAGAACGGAAAAAATATATACAAAATACGTTTATAAGGTTTTATAAGCTTTATAAAACGTTAACTTTTTAATTAATACAAAGAAAAGTACCTTTTATACTTAAAAAATTAAATATCTAAGATATATTATTATCCTAAGGTATATTAAAATAAATCTTAAAAAAATTACCGTAATCCAAGATTAGAAAATATTTATTAATATTATTAAGATATAAGTATTTTTTAGATTCGTTAATTATTACCGACGATTTATACGATATTTTAGCAAAATCGTAATGTTATTAACGGAATTTATTAAGAAAAATCGACGATTCGTATAGGCTTTAATTATAGAAAAGGCCTTTTAGCAATTTAAGAACGTTTTTATTAGCGAACCCGTTTTGATAATATATAACTTAAATAAACCAATGAAATTTAAAACCGACATTTCAAATTTTGTTTTAAAAATAATAATTTGTTAACGAGATAATAAAGGAAAATTATACCTTATCGCCTTGTATTTTTACAAGTTATACGGTATTAAATTAAATTACTTTATTTACGATAAGGAATTTCTAATTATCGTTAAAACTTTTAAGGAGTTTAAATATTACCTTAAGGGAAATTAATACCAGGTAAAGGTATATATAAATTATAAAAACATTTTTTATTTCGTAATTATAAAAAAATTAATTAAACGATAATTACGTTATATAAAATACCTTTTAAAATTTAATTATATTATTATTTATTATAAAAAATCAAAAAATAATAAAGCAAATATTTTTAACAAACAATCAAATTTAAAAGATTTTAAAATAAAGATATAATAAATTATATTTAACTAAATACCGAAAGGATATTTATAATAATGATATATTAATATTAATAAAATATCCGTACCAAATATATATAAAGAAATATAATAATATTATAATAACTTACTTAAAAATTAAAAAATACATAAAATTTATATATTAAAAAAATACTAAGAAAATTTAATACGAAAAATATATAAATACCAATTATATAAATATTTAAGAATTTACAAAATTTTAAAACGCTTACGATAAATATATTATTTCCTTAAAATAAAATCGACCGTATAAAAAATTATATAATAATATAATATTTGCGTTAAGGTAAAAACTAAACGACATAAATTATACGGAAAACTATAATTATTACCGGTCGTTAAATAATTATAAAACTTTTATTATCAGAAAATTTAATTATAGGTATATATTACGATAATATTTTTATAATTATTAATCGATTTATATAAAAAAAAAATATTTTTTACTTTATAACAAAAACATAGATACCGAATAAATGGCATATATTTTTTTCGATATATATATAACATATACAAATTACCAGCAGAAATTATTTTAGATAAAGGTATAACCTTTACTTTAAAGTTTTAATAAAACTTGATAATATAACTTAATTTAAATTATAAATTATTTAACGTTTTCAAACCTTAAATAAATAAATAAACGGAAAAAATTAACTAAACGTTAGAAATATATTTACGATATTACATTAATTACGAATAAAATAACTAGGTTAAGAAATTACCTATCGTATAACTAATTTATAATACCAGTTATTATAATAGTATTAAAACGACCCTAATAATTGTTAATTTTGGTTTTATTCCAAAAGTTTATAAAAAAATACGAAAAAAAATTAATTAATATTAAAATAATTTTTATTTTAAAATAATTTAAGTAATTATATTAAAAAAATAAAACCAAAATTCTAATTTATACGTAAATAAATAAATAAATATTACAACCAGAAAAGGTTAAAAAAATTAATCTTTTTTAAAAAAAATAGTTTTCTTAGTTATTAAAAACATTAAGATAAAACGACCAAATTAAAAACTCGATTTTAAATATATTAGCCCGTATAAAGTCGTTAAAAAAGTTTTAGAAAATAACTATTAACTAAAATTTCCGCTTAAGGTTAAATTCCATTTAATTTTTTTATAGGAATATGTACTATTAGGTATTTAGCGTAACTAATCTATTTACTATATATATACACATTAGTTCTTATAAGCGCGATCGGAAGATATTTTCAAAAACCGTACCTTTTAAAAGGCCGGATAAAAAACCTAATTAATAAAAATTTTCTAATACGGTAATAAATGCAATTACGTATACGATTAACTTAATTAGTTCCTAAAGCCCCCAATTACTCCAGTTGTTGCCGACACAGTGGCGGAGCCGAAACTCCAATAGTTTAGCTCCTTTAGGTTGGCAATCTAAAGGAACGGTGGCCCAAGCTGGATTTGAACCAGCTATCTCTTGCAATCAATTACAACAGGGTGCCCAAGCCTGTCGTAATTAAAAGAGACACCCAGGCTCGCGACCACTAAGCTATTAGGCCCCATTTAATTTTTTATATTTCCTTATTTAAGTTAACGGCAGATATTATTATAATATATATAATATAAAACAACGTAAAGGTAAAAAAAAAAAAAAAACATATAAAGTTGAAAAAATACTTAATATACGGAAAAAAAAAGGATTTACTTAATATTTAATTAAGTGGAAAAATTATCCAGATTCCGAAAACACCTGGGAATTAGCAAAAAATCTTATTAACGCCTAACGCCTATTAAAGAACTTTTACTAATAACGCCGGAACTATTAAGATTAAAAACGTTTTAATTTACGTTATTAAAGGACGGCCAATTAGTCGTTTTAAAAATGGATTAATTGCCTAATTTAAAGGCTTAAATAGTAATTAATACGTTTGCTGCTTTTAACCGCTTTTATTCCTTTAATTTTTTAAAAAATTATAATTTCCGTTATATTATTTTTATATTTTTAAAATAAAAAAAAACCTTTTATTTGCGTAACCGGATTAATCGCGTAATAACTTTATTTATTTTTTATTAATAACGTTTTATTTTTTTTTTAATAACGTTTTTAAAATTTTAAGAAACGTTTTTCCGTAAGTATTTCTTTTTTTTTTAACCGTTAATTTTTTATACGAATATTTTTTAAAAATAAAAAAAAAACGTTATTTCCGTCGTAAGGATAACCGCATTAAATATAGGCCTTATATTTAGAAACATTTTTTATTATTTTGCATTTTTAATTTCGGTTAAAATATAAAAAATAAAATATAATTTCGAAATTAAATTTGTTAAAAATTAAAAGAAAATTTTTACGACAAACGGTAGAAAAAAAAGTTAATCTGGACGATTTAATAATATAACCGGATATGTTAGGAATTAAAAAAAAAAGATTTACCCGAAAGTTAATTTTAGGGATAAGATTTTAAAAAAGGGAAAGATTGTATTACGACTTAACGGAAAAGAGGTTTTGGAAACGGTTTTAATAAACCGAAATAAAACTTAAACAAGTTAAATTACGTAATCGGAAATGCTTAATAAAAATAAAGCTAAATATTACTAAATATAATAAAATACCTTTCGTTATTATTTAATAACGATTACGTTAAATAATAGTAAATTATAATAATTTAAAAAGAATATATACGTTTATTAATTTTATAATTTAAATAGTACCAGTTTGCAATATAATTTGGTTACTTAAGGTACTTTTGGTATTATTAAACGTAATTAAGTTATTTTCGTTACTTAGATTCCGTAATACGACTGCCAATATAAACCGTACGACTTGGTTTAATAGTTGGTTAACTAGCCTAGCCGTTATATAAAAGCCGGTAAGAAAATCCTTTTTAGTAATATAAATATAATAACGTCGTATTAAGTTTTCGATATATAACGAATAAATACGTTTTAAAATAAAAAAAATAAGATATATTAAAAGGTTAAAATTTATACGAAAAATATACGGGCATATAAAACGTAATAATATCGTAATTAACGTAATATTTTTCGAATTTTATTAAATAATAACTTTCGTAACTGTTAAAAATAAGGAAATATTTTAACTTTTTCGTACGCGTCCGAATATATTTATTAAAATATTAAATTTATTTTAAACTGAATTTAATTTTTATTTAGCTATTATTATTTAATACGATTTTTTAATCGGTTATTATTAATAAGTTATCGTAATATTAAAATTTAAAATAATTTTTTTATTATAATAATAAATGGTAATATAATTTAATTTTAAAAATTAATAACCTAGATAATTATAACTTATTTTTTATTTTTTTGTTAAGTTTGTTTAAGTTTTTTACGTTTTTCGGTATTAATAATTATTATATCCGTTATTATAAAAAGCTTTATTAAAAATTTAATTTCGTCGAAGTTATAAATATCTTTTTTTATAATACCGTATTTTGTAATAATAACCCGAATAAATTTAAATTATTTACGAAATATTTTTGAATTTTCGTATAATATCCGTTAATAATCGATTTTCCGATTTAAACGCGTTTGGAATTTTTTTTACCGTTTAACAAAGTTCGACGCTTAGTTAATTCCGATACGTATTAAAACGCGTTAAATAAGTAATATATTAGCTATATTTTCAATATATTAAAGCCGGATAAAAAACGTTTGCGTATTTAAGTCGAAAATTCGGTTAATAATCGATTTTTTTGATTAACGTTAATTTTCGCGATTTAAGTATATAGTTATTATAGGAAGGTATACCGGTATATCGTTTATGTAAAGTAAATTTTGCGATTTTATATATAAAATTAAATGTTATATAATTAAGTTTCGGATTTCTTTTTTTAGCTTAAACGGTTAAGTTTATTTTCGTTTTTTTTATAAACCGTTTTATATTATTAATATTAAAAAATAATTAATTAAAATTGGGTAAATAAAACATGCTAAAAACCGTCCGGAGTATTTATACGTCCGGAGTACTTATATAAGTATTACGACCCAACAAAGGGGAGGTCTCGGAAACGGTCCTAGCGGACCGAAACAGGGCCCAAGTAAGTTAGGTCACGTAATTTGGATCTTTTTTATTTTAAAAATCCAAATAGATCCAAAGCCCTTTAAATCTGGAAAAACGACAAGATTTATAAAAAATCTAGGTTTTTATAAAGGATATATACGATTATTAATTCCATAGCTTAAATGGCGATAGCTTGCAATATAACTTGGTTACTTAAGATACCTTTGGTATTACTAGACGTAATTAAGTTATTTTCGTTATTTAAATTTCCGTAATATAATTATTAACATAAACCGTATAACTTGGTTTAATAATTAATTAATTAGCTTAGTTGTTATACGTTATAAGCTTTTATTTAGTAATATTATTAAATTTTAAATAATTATTCGAATTATTAAGATAATTTTTAATACTGAAAAAATTACCGTTAACTAATTGTTTTAGGACAAGTTTAAAGAATTAAAGATGGAAGTTTTGCGATTTAAAAAAACAGCTAGGAAAAACCTTAACGTTTTAAAAATTAAGGTTAAAAAGTTTTAACCCTATGATGGGAAAATTGATATTTAAAGCTTCCTTATTTAAATACGAGTATATTTACGGTTTTTAGCTTTCGATAATCCGGAAGATAAGATCTTTATTATCGTAACGTTTTTTACCGGAAATACGTTTAATTAATTCGAATTAATTATAAGGGATTACCTGGAAAATACGGAGGATAATAAGGAGGCGTTTATTAGAAAACTTTTTGCCTATTATTTTAATTTCGAAGAAAAGTTAAAGAATAATTTTAACAATTTTGATAAGGAACGTATTATTATATAGAAGATTTTATAATTACGATAAAAAGAATTAGTTTTTAAGTATACAGTAAAGTTCCAAAATTTAATGGTTAAAATAGGATAGGTAAACGAAAAAAACAATACCTTAATTAACGTGTTTTATAAAAGGTTAAAGGATAACGTTAAGAATAAGGTAATTAAGCTAAAACGATTAACCTCTTTAAGTAAGTACATTATTAAGGCGGTAAAAATCGACAATCGACAGTTCGAAAAACGACAAGAAAAGAAGGGCTAGTACGTTTTACGATACAAATTTAGCAAATCCGGCCAAAAAAACGGGCGTACTGCGTTTTTTACTTTTTATAAAACCTAGCTAGGCCTTATAGAGATAGGAACAGTTTAATAACGAAACTAGTTATAGATTAAATGTTATAATTGTAACAAGAAGGGATATAAAGCTTTTAAATATAAGGTATTTAAGAAACCTTAACAGGATAACTGGATTTCTATATTTAAAGGATAATAATAAAACGATAAAAAAGATAATAAAAAGATAATTAATATGGTCCAATTACGATATAAGGTAATACAGTGGCATAAGGACTATTCGGGATAAAAAGCCCTTACTAAAAAAAAATTACTTACCTAGTTCCGATAAAGAAAATAGCAAAAAAAACAGGATCGATTAATTTTCCAGGAATAGTTATAAAAGCATTATAAATAAAAGGAAAACCTGTGCCCAGGAAAACCGGAACGATATATAAAAATTTACGTTATTTATTGCGATAAACTTAGATATCGGTTTTATTAAAAGTGGAAAGAAGTAATTTATTAACGTATAACCCGAATATATTAATAAAGGTTTAATTTTAAATAATAAAAAGGAATTAATAAAAATGATTAATAATAATACCGATATTTACGATTATTCGTAAACTAAAATAAGATCGATTAAAAAATAGCCTTATAAAGTTAGTTACCAGAAAAGTTATGCTTATAAAAAAACCCTTTCTGTTATTTCGGATAGTACGACCATTAAACCGAAAAAAATTTAATCTAAAGAACGGTAAAGAGGTATTGTTAACGGGTTATTACCGATCTGGGCATTTAGCTGGTTTTTACCACCGATTTAGAAAATAGAAAAGCAATTAAAAAAAAAATCAAAAGTTTTACTAAAAAAGGATAGTAAGATTCGGAAAACGAAAGAAAATACGGTAGCTTATAAGAAGACGATAGTTCGTAAACGACGTTACCTAATAAAAAGACGATCGAAACCTTTACAGGGCAAACCTACGAACAGTTAAATATATAATAACAATTTAGGTAATTGTAAAAGTAAATAACGTAAATAGAAAAATAATTGAAAAAATTTTAAGTATAAAATAATCGGGATAAAAAGATATTACGAGAACTTTTATAAACCTTAAAAGAATAACGTTACCTGTAAAGGAGCTGCGGGTAAGCGAAAAGAAAAAGGTTAGATTATAATACTTTAAAAAAGCTTTAAACGCGATAATCGGAGCTATTAGTAATAATGTTATTATTATATAAATACGAATTAAGAAAAACTAATATATTGCAATAATAGATTACGGAGTAATAATTGCAAATTATATTAATCCGGAAGTAATAAATTAGTTAAAATTACCATAAAAGGAAAAAAGTTACTTTTATAAGGTCGAAAATGCCGAAGGCTAAAGATTTACCTATAACGATAAATAAGTTAAACGCGAAATTAATCACTTTAAAACTTTTGTCGAAAGGAGAAAGTAAGCTATTAATTTCGATATTATCTTATTAAATAGATACGATATAATTTTAGGAAAGCTATAGTTGCGCTAGTATAATCCTTTAATCGACTGGGAAATTAATTAGGTAAATTTCCGTTCGTTTTCTAATACGGAACAAAATATAGATAACGCGAGATCTTAATATTCGATCGGTAAAAACGATAAATGCAGGCATAAGAATACGATAGAAACCTTATTACTTAAAAAGATAAAACATATTTAAAACAAAAGGTATAATAAAAGAATACGGCGTGTTATTACAAATTTTAAAGCATAATTTCGATAAATAAACGACGACTTACAAGTATAACCCGAGGAACCGCCAAAATAAATAACAAAAGTATTATTACGATATTATAAATATGGAAAATTTTTTCAAGAAAAGTTCGATACGAAGTTACTATAACATAGTGAATAAAATTATAAGATAATTTTTAAAAATAGTAAGATAACTGCCTTTTACCTTATTTACAATTTAAACGAAATAGAGTTACGCGTTTTTTGCGATTACTTGGAAAACAAGTTACGAAAAGGATATATATAACGTTTTAAATCGTTAACAGGATATTTAATATTTTTCGTATTACGAAAAAACAGGAAATTACGACTTGTTATTAATTACCGACAACTTAACGATATCACCGTTAAAGATAAAATATTGTTACCTTTAATTACCGAAATTAAGGACCGATTATAAAACGTTAAATAGTTTACAGCTTTAAACTTACGAAAAAGGTATAACCAGATTCGAATTAAGCCAGGAGATAAATGGAAAATAGCTTTTAAAATAAAGTACGGATTGTTTAAATATTTCGTTATGCTTTTCGAACTTACGAACGTACCAGTAATTTTTTAACGGATAATTAATTATATATTCCGAAAGTACCTTAATATCTTTATTATATGCTACCTCGACGATATTCTCATTTATTCGAAGATAAAAAAGGAATATGCAAGATACGTTTATAAAGTTTTATAAACTTTATAAAATGCTAACTTTTTGGTTAACGCGAAAAAAAGTACCTTTTATACTTAAAAAATGGAATACCTAGGATACGTTATTACCCCAGAATATATTAAGATAAATCCTAAGAAAATTTCTGTAATTAAGGATTAAAAAACGTTTATTAATGTTACGGAAGTATAAATATTCCTTAGATTTGCCAATTATTACCGACGATTCGTACGATATTTTAGTAAAATTATAATACTATTAACGGAATTTACCAGGAAGAATCGACGGTTTATATAGGCTTTAATTATAGAAAAAGCTTTTTAGCAGCTTAAGGACGCCTTTATTAGTAAACCTGTTTTAATAATGTACGATTTAAATAAATTAGTGGAACTTAAGACTAACGCTTTAGATTTTGCTTTAAAAGTAATAGTTTGCTAACGAAATGATCAAGGAAGATTATATCTTATCGCCTTTTACTTTTACAAATTATACGGTGCTAAACTTAATTACCTTATTTATAACAAGGAATTCCTAGCTATCGTTAAAGCTTTTAAGGAATTTAAATATTATTTTAAAGGGAACTAGTATTAAATAAAGGTATATATAAACTATAAAAATATTTTTTATTTCGCAATTATAAAAGAATTAATCGGATGATAATTACGTTATGCGAAATATTTCTTAAAGTTCGATTATATCATTATTTATCGCAAGGGATTAAAAAACGGTAAAGTAAACGCTTTTAATAAATAACCAAATTTAAAAGATTTTAAAATAAAAATATAATAAACTATGTTCGACTGGATATTAAAAGGATATTTACAATAACGATATATTAATACTATCAGAATATTTATACCAAACATGCATAAAGAAATATAACAATATCATAACAACCTACCTGAAAATTAAAAAATAAACAAAATTTACGTATTAAAAAAATATCAAAAAAACCTAATACGAAAAATACATAAATACTAATTACACGGATATCTAGGAATTTACAAGACCTTAAAATGCGTACGGCGAACGTACTATTTTCTTAAAATAAAATTAACCGTACAGAAAACTATATAACAATGCGATATTTACGCTAAGATAAAGACCAGATAATATAAACCTTACGGAAAATTATAACTATTACCAATTACTAAGTAACTATAGGACTTAGTTATATTTAACTTTATTACGAAATTTCCTTTATTAAAAGACCTAGTTACGGGCATATATTACGATAGCATTTTTATAATCGTTAACCGATTTACAAAATTTTCCTATTTCCTATCTTATAATAAAAACATAGATGCTAAGTAAATGGTATACATTTTTTTTCGATATATATGCAGTATATATGGATTACCAGCAGAAATCACCTTAGATAAAGGCACAACTTTTACTTTAAAATTCTGGCAAAGTTTAATAATATAATTCGGCCTAAATTATAAGTTATCAAACGTTTTTAAATTACAAACAGATAGATAAACGGAAAAAACCAACCAAACGTTAGAAACGTACTTACAATATTACGTTAATTACGAATAAAACAACTGGGTTAAGAAATTACCTATTACATAACTAGCCTATAATACCAGCTACCATAACAGTATTAAAATAACTTTAATAACTACCAACTTTAATTTTACCCCGGAAATTTATAAAGAAATACGAAAAGGAGGACCGGTTAATATTAAAGCAATCCTTACCTTAAAATAATTTAAACAATTACATTAAAAAATAAAAACAGAACTCGAATTTATACGTAATTAAATAAATAAATACTATAATTAAAAAAGGTTAAAAGGACCAACCTTCTCGGAAGGGGAAATAGTTTATCTAATTACCAAAAATATCAAAACTAAACGCTTAAATTAAAAACTCGATTATAAATATATTGGCCCGTATAAAATTATTAAGAAAATTTTAGAAAACAATTATTAATTAAAGTTATTACCTAAGGTTAAAATCTATTTAGTTTTTTATATTTTCTTACTTGAATTAATAGTAAACATTATCAAAATGCATACAATACAAGATAACGTAAAGATAAAGGAAAAAGGGAAAATATACGAAGTTAAAAAAATATTTAAAATGCGAAAAAAAAAAGGACTTACTTAATACCTGATTAAATGGAAAAATTACCCAAACTCCGAAAATATCTAGGAACCCGCCAAAAATCTCACTAGCGCCCGGCGTTTGCTAAAGAACTTTTATTAATAATGTCGGAACCGTCGACGTTGAAGGTATTCCAATTTACGTTACCTAAGGACGGCCAGTCGGATACCTCGGGAATAGGCCAGTTATTTTAAATAGGAATCGAAATAAAGGATAACGCGTTTGCTTTTAACCGTTTTTAATTCTTTAACTTATTTATGGATTAAAAGCCGTAATTAACGATTTTTACCTTTTAAACGTAAAGAAACCGTTTTTAACGACGAAAACGAAAAAGGCGATTAATAGTTTTATTAATATTACGTTATTTGCGTACAAAATTCTTTTTTAACTTTTGTTAAAAACGTAGTAAGGTTTTTTCCGTTATGGCCTTTTCGTAATTTAAACGGTTTTTTTCCTTTTTAATACGACGAAAAAAATTTACGGAAATACCGGACCTATTATAGCGACAACGATGTTTAACATATTTGCTGTAACGACGAATCTTTTTTATTATTTAACATTTCGTCCCTTTTTTAAAATATAACGTATACGGTATTATTTTAAAATTAAATTTGATAATATAAGCAGCTAAAAATTTAAGGCTTTTTTTTTAATTCGGACGATTACGGGATTTACGATTAACGACGCGATTATTTATAATAAAAAATTAACTTACCAGAAAAAAAATTTTTAAAGGTAAAAATCCTAAAAGAAGGGATATCGTATTACGACTTAATAAAGGGAAAATCTCGGAAACGGTCCTAACGGACCGAAACAGGGCCTAAGTAAGTTAGGTCATGTAATTTGGATCTTTTTTGTTTTAAAGATCTAAATAGATTTAAAACCTTTTAAATCTGGAAAAACGATAAGATCCATAAAAAATCCAGGTTTTTATAAAGGATATATACGATTATTAGTTCCATAGTTTAAATGGCGACAGTTTGCAATATAACTTAATTACCTAAGATATCTTTAATATTACCAGACGTAATTAAATTATCTTCGTTATTTAGATTTCTGCAATATAATTGCTAACATAAACCGTACGACTTGGTTTAATAGTTGGTTAACTAGTCTAGCCGTTATAATAAGACGTTAACCTTAAAACGTTTTTAAATAAAATATAAAAATAATTAAACCTTTTTAACTGTATATAAAAATATTATAACTAAGAGAATTTATATCCGTAATATATAAATTAATTTCCTCTTAGTTATTAATTAAACAAGGCCAAGGTTTAGTTGTTTAATTGCCTTCAGCTAGGTCTGACAGGGATAGTCAGGTGTATTTCTGTGAAAGAAGGCTGGGTCATCACATGATCTTAAGAGCCAGAAGGAATATAACGAAAGTAGATTATTCATCCTAAATACGCAGCAGATGTTGGACTCTTAAATACCCGCAGTATACGATGGGCGTCAACGTTGATGTCCGGCAACGCATGTAGACCTCAGGCAGAATCGGGCAGTCTATGAGCCCAAATGAGGCCAAAGCAGGTCAATTCCAAGCCACGAGCCGCGATCCCGCCGTCCCTTCCGGTGAGGCATTCTATCTGGCATCCCGACCACGAATAGCGGTGGAAATTGACACAGAGGGAAATTTAGGAAATCCTTCTAGGAACAGTAGCTACATGGAGTACGATTCGTCAGAATCGAGTGCGCCGTAAATGCTCTCTTCTAAGCAAGCAACTTCAACCTACTCACTTTTGGCCTCTAAGGCGAGCTCGTACAAACATGCCAAATGCCTCTGAATGGAGAGACAGAACTCTCGAGCGTGTAACGATGTTGTTGTCTGCAATTCACTGGCATGTGGGAGCTCGAACTGTTCTGATGTCCCAGACAAGGTACCTCCCTGTGGGAAGACATGGTCCTCCAGAATGTAATTAATGGCAGTTGGCTGTAACTCACTAAGACGCGTGAGATCACGATACTCTGCAGCATGTCTTGGGGACTGCATATCCCCGAGAACATATCGGGGGAGCACCAGGTCCCTAAACGGGGAATTACCCCTCTTGAGCGTGGGTTTCGCAGCTATACGAATCAATACCAGCCCATCCCAATAGCCCACTTCCAAGTTTGCAGCACGACCACCATAAAACCCGAAACTATCAATGTGATTCTAACTCTGTCATGATGATGGTTGAAAAAGGGGACTCTCCCAAGCTACCCGGGCCCCTCCGGGGAAAGCGACAAACTGTGAATCAATAGTCGTAAAGTGTCAAAGAAAACGGTGCAAACAGCGTGAAAGGCTAGAAGAAACAGTCTTCCTCGCAGGTGGGTAGCAGTATATTAGACCAGCAACGCCTGTCCCCTCCAATATACGGGAGGACAACGGCCCTATATATACTCCTACAACCCCTGTATAGCCCCTATCCACCTTGGCACGTGACATAAAGCAAGCATAACCGCAAACCGTAAGGTTTGAAGATCGCAGGTCATGAATTAGGAGTCATACACTACCCTACATAGAACTAAATATGGTATAGGTCCTGCTGTCCGCACGCAAAAGGAGGCCCCTATGGACAGGTCAAAGACACCGGTCTGCTGTAGATCTGCCGCACTGGGGGTGGGACGGGTAGCTCGTCCTCCCTGGTCCAAGGGGCCGCCCCCGGAAGGCTATTTCCATGAAAAGCCGGACAAGCTCAAAAGTACCCACTAAATCCCCGAGCCGACCGAACCAAACCGGAGAATCCTCCTACCCTGCCAAGTTCCAAGCGCCAACTCCGTGAACGCCATCGTCACGCCAATCTAGCCCCACCCAACGCGGCTTGATTTCCTTTCTTCTCGCTCGCCCACCCACACTCACAGAGCAGCTCATCCCCAGAGCGGGGCCGTGACCTCGACGGCGCGCTCGACGACGGCGCGCACGCGGTCGGCGAAGACCTTGTGGGCGCACTCGATCTCGAGGTCCTCGAGCCAGACGACGGCCTGCATCTTGTCAACTTTTACGGCGACGCCGGGGACGGGGATGCCGAGGTTGTGGAGGCGGGCGAGCTCCGCGTGGCGGCGCTCATCCATCTCCGCCTCGTCGCCGTTCTCGTCTTCGGAGAGCTCCATGGACGCGTCCTCCGATGCGCCGTCCTCGGGTTTCACCTTCTTGTCCTTGGGCGGCGCCTTGACGAGCGGCGGAAGCTTGGGCTCCTCGATCGGCGACACGGCGTCCGCGCCGAATTGCGCCTCGAGGAACAGGAACAACCGCTCAAGCCGCTCCTGTGCCGTCAGCCCCGCGTGCGGGTTGCGGTGCGGCAGGTCGTGATTGTGCGGGTGCTTGCTCGCGGATTCTGGCGAAGGGGTCCGTTAGTACCGGAAAACCATTCCCAAATTTAAACTCGAGAATTTGAAGGGAAAAGGGACTGGGCTGCAAGGTGGAGGACAGATAAAGGGCGGACTACGTACGCTTGACAGCGGCGGGACTGCTCTCCGTGGATAATAGGACAGCGATGACGGCGTCGGCGATGCCGTCGTTGAGCATGTTGCCTTCCCACTCGATCTCAACCTCGCCGTTGGTGCGATACCGAACCGTGACGCAGCCCATGACGAGGTAGGCGGCCACGAGCTGCGCGACCTCCTCATCCGCGTGCTCCGCCATTGCGCCCCCGTTGCCGTTCATCTCGGTATCGCCGTTCTTGACGCGGTTCTTTGTCTCTGGCAGCTCCTCGATACCCCCGAAGGTGCCCTCGAGGGCCCACTTGATGAGGTCGATGCCCGCCGCGCTGAGGATGAAACGCTGCCGACAGGCGATGGTCGACGTCGTCAGGCCGGCGTACTCGCGCAGGTCGTCCGGGTCCATGAGCGACATCTTGAAGTCGTTCTGGACGATGACGCCGGTGATGAGCTCCGGCGCGCTCTGGTCGTCGGGCAGGGGCAGCTGTCTGGGCGGTGGGATGGATGCGAGCTTGCCGACCACCTTCGCTACCTTGTCCGTCTTGAAGGGGATTCGCAGCTCCTCGCAGTTCTTTGGGCTGTACACCTTGATCTCGCCGGTGTGGCCCTTGTTCAGAGACAGCAAGCGAGATTTCAGTCGCATCATATTGTGCTGCTCGCCGTGCACCAGGATCTAAAAGGTGCCTGTTAGAAGGGAAGGGAAATGGATAGGCTAAGCAGCTCGGATATACTTACCACAACAGGAGCGCCGACCTCTTCGATGAACTCCTTGTTCTCCTGGCCGTCAACGTGTGCGGCAAAGGAGTATTCGGCAACGCTGCACCTGCGGGGTATCATGACCTTCTCGCTATCCCCACCGGGATTTCTTCTAATGGCATTCGTATTCCTCGCCATGACCGCCGGGATCTGATCCGGCTCTTGGACAATCTGCTTAGCCATAGTGCCTTCAACACTATAACCTGTGATGACGACACCGTTCTTCTCGTTTGGCGCCCACTTCTCAAGCAGCTCCCGACTGACACCGTTTTGCAACATACCGGGACTGGCCAACATGACGCACGTGCCGGAATCATCAAACCTGTCAAGATTCTTCAGAGAGCGGATATATTTGAAATCCCAAGGGCCGCCTTTCCCGGCGCCCTCTCCAGTCGCTTCGGCTTCTGCCATGCGCTCCTTAAATAGGCGCTTGATGTTGTCGTTCATGGCGCCGACGTAGGTCTGGTAGACCACCATACACTTCCGTGCAAGGTTGCTGGCATAATAGATTGGCACGTTGCGGAATTCTTTATGCTTGTCCCAGTACTCGTCGAGAATCAGTAGTAACTCCTGAGCTCGTCCGAGGGCGAAGACTGGCATCAGCACCCGACCGCCCCGGTTGAGAATACCGGTGACGGTCTTCATCAAGGCTTGTTCCCTCTCTACTCGAGGGACATGGGTTGAGATGCCGTAGGTAGACTCCGTGATGAGCACGTCAATCTTGACGCCCTTGGGAACTTCTGCAGAGACAAGATGTCTATCTTGTTCCCGGGAATAGTCGCCAGTGAACAAGATCTTTAAGCCGGCAATTTCTATCAGAAACATAGCGGCACCTAGGACGTGGCCGGCTGGATATGGCGTAATGCGTATTGAAGAGATGGTATGAGTTGTGTGATAGTCGATAGCCTCTATCTGAGGGAAAGTATTCAGGTGGTCTTGTTCTGTATAGACGGGCTGGGAGGTGGAATATGAAGTAGTATTGCCAACCCTGACGCTGTCTTGGATAAGCCATTTGTATATGGCCTTAGTCGGGTGCGTCATGAAGACCCGGCCCCTAAAGTTGGTCTTGGCTAAGACGTAAGGAAGGGAGGCGGCATGATCTATGTGAAAACTTTAAGGGATGGTGTCAGCATCAGATCGAAGCGGCTCGTAGGCTTATAGGTAAGAGGAAGACGGCAAGGGACATCACAACAGTCAAGAGGGTTACCGGTTGGGCAAGATGGGATAACGATGTCTTGTATTGATAGCTGATGTACATAGAAGGGAACCACAGGTATGCTCCCAGGCATACGTAGTAAACCAAATCGACAACCAGGCGACAATGTCTGGTATGTATACACGACGCAGTTTGTTTCCCTTCACGTCAACCGATGTACCGCCCTCGGCCGTTTCACAACTACACTACGAGGAGGGAGGGAATATTTGGGGGGGAGGGGGGATTCAAGGCGGGACGCTTACTGGCTGATCAGGAGCACATCGACAGTACTGAGATCGAAATCGTCAAAGAATGGCAGGGCCGCAAGACCATCGTAGGCAGGGTGCTGGCCAGCATCGAGCTGTAGGTGAAAACGCCAGTCAGTATGGATTATCTACGACCAGTAGAATAAGCAGAATAAGTGATAGGGGTGAAATGACGCGTACCATGACAGTCTTGCCCTTGTATTGGATGATGTGACATGATCTGCCAACCTCATTGCCGCCGCCTAGACAGAGGAACATAAGTTCATCGGAGGGGTCGACAGGTTCGTCATTGGCGGTGGTGGCCATGGAGGAAGCTTTGCGCTTGGACGCCATGATTGATGGGGGCAGTGCTATCTGAAGCGTAAGCAGCCGGAACAGAGCGAGACTACCTCTAAGGTCAATGGTGTCGTCGAAAAAGTCATTAACGACTGCTATCACATTTCTAGGGTTAGAGTAATTCCGAGTGCCCTGAAATATGTTTATCGACGAGTAGAGTCGTCAATGTGCAGAAGCAGGCTCAGCAAGATTTGGAATGCCTGGAATGTCTCACGTTAACCCGTTGATAAGGGTTGATCAATTTAAGTGGGGTGTTCTTTTCTCGCGTCGCAGTTGAAGTGAATAAAGTGAGGCTCAAGCTGAGCAACCGTAGCGTATATATGCATATACACGGGTATATGGGTGGAGCCCATACCATAAGTGGCGCAAGGCTGAGCCCATGTTGTGGCTGGAAACTCGTAGGTGCAACATGCACTTGGTTAGCGCTTGGTGTGGCTAGTGAGCTTTGTATCATACCCCCTTATTCATGTACCTACCGGTTCGCCTTAGACAGGATAGTACTTGTAGATACCCAGCTACGTAGCAAACAAGGCTAACAAGATTCTGCCTACCCCGGCTACTGGTGCCGCCGTATGGTTGAGCCAGTTACCACTCGCAGCATATCGAAAAAGTGACCGGGGGCCGACGTGATGCCTCTCCTCTTCACTTCTACATAACTAATCCAATCTTCGGGCAATTCGCAATATTCATCCGCCACTGAATCGCCGACGACAACCATCGCAACCGCGACCATCGAGCGCGCATATTTTCGACAAGGTTAATCGACTAATCATCATCATCTCGGTTGTTTGTCGCAATTGTCGTTACCCGATAGAGCCACAGCATTTCCGACGCGTCACTCTCATATACCGACTCTGACCAAGTGGACTGTGTATGGCATCTCCTTGATGGATGGGCGGGGAGGTTTGGAGAGTGTCAGGCTTTTTGCCTGCTCGGATTCTCAGAGTATTTAATGGAGGATACTAGGCGCCTGCCCGAGTTCGACTTGTTCATACCTTTGCGCAACCCCACGACTTATCGTTCCTAATTCTCCTTCCCTTTCAAAACCCAGCTATTGTATCACGACACGCTATCCGTCCTGGCGAAAGTACACACAGCGATCCATTCGACGAATTCTACTCATAACTAGCATAGTCGAATAATTGCCGACTCTTTGAGATGTCGCATCCTCAGCAGTCTACCATGGCCACCGCCACTCAGCACGCCGCCCAGCAGAGGCCCTTTTCTCCTCTGCAAACTTCTCCATCACCGAATAACCCAACCGGAATGGTAACGCAGCCAGCGCCCAAGAAGCTGAAGATATCGCCTAGTCCTCCCTCACAACCGACCTCTCCGTACGTGCACCCGGGTTATGCTGTGAGTCCTTCTGCGACTACTCCAGGCGCTGCTACACCAAACCTTCCATCGCCCGCGCCCCAGAACTATCCCAACCCTCAGAGTGCCCCAAATCAAATAAATACACCGTACCAACAGAACGGTCGCCCTCCGAACAGTCTGCCGATGCCATCAGCTGCCACGCCAGCACCTAGCTTGGCCACGCCCCAGCCTCAACCCTCAACTCCCGCGCCCTACGTGCATACTACTTTCGTGCCCACGAATGTCGGTCACAGCAACATGGGCCCTCCATCTATAGCTCCTTCCTCCTTCTCTGCCGCCAACGATGCGCAAAAACAGGCCTCAAAGGCCGGCCCGTCTAAGGGCTCCGACTACGATATGAATGATATGCTCGCGGGGACCGGCATTAATCTCGACGAGGAAGCAGAGAAGCTGAACGATTTCGAGATAAGAGAGGGGTTCCCCCACCATCCTCCCGGTGGAAGAGATAGTTTCTATGGTGCCGGGCCTGCCAATCAGCCCTCGCAGCACGTCGAAACGCCAACACAGGAAGAGTTGGCCGCCGAAGTCGCCGACGAGGCTTGGAATGAGGCAGCTAGACGCCTTACCATATTCCGCACCAATGAGCTATTAAATCACTTCCTAGAGCCCGGTATAGTCCATCAGCGCCTGTTTCAACGGGCCTCCAAACATGGCCTCTCCCTCAATACGGAACTGAAGCCCGATGGTAAAAGTCATTACATGGGAAGGGTGTCGAGCCCCGCCGATTTTCCTAAGCCTGAAGTCAAGGTTTCCTTCCGGAACGCTCCCGACGGCACCCTCGTGCAAACGCACGGGTCTTTCATTCCCCATGAAGCCTATCTGGTTGACCAGATAGCCCTGCTCTCGATAGCTACCAAGGAGCATATGCGTTCGTTGATTGGCGAGGCGAACAGGGTAGCCACGACGAGACAGCGGACGGCACATGGTGCGGTGCCTCTAGAGTGGGCAGACGCTGCTGCTCCACAACAACCAAATCCGAACGGCATGCAGGCTGGAAGCCCGCGGACGGGTGCGGAGAGCGCGGTCAGCCCCCGCACTAACCCACTCAAACGTATGACATTCATATGCTTGGACCTAATGGTCGAGGTGACATGGCTGACACGAGTCTTCTAGGACCCGCGGACGAGATTAGTAATGGTTTGCCTACCCCGGTCTCGGAGGTCTCGTCACCAAATTTCCTGGTTGAAGCTCTGGAAGATGTGGGAAAGGAAGTCCGCAATTCGGAAGAGGGTAGACTAAAGAAACGGCTGAAACGGCAGGAGAAAAACGACGAGAAGAAAGATGGCGAGGACGGTGGGTCACGGGCTGGATCTGTTGCACCGGGCACGCCTGGCTCCATCGCGCCTGAAGCTGATGCCAAACCTATGACAAAGAAGGAGAGTAAAAAGGCGGCGAAGCTCGCGGAGATCAGCAGCACAACTGTGAACCAGACACTGAGCATGTTTGCGGGAGGGAAGAAGAAGAAAAAGTATTCCTGGATGACCGGAGGTGGTGGGCCAGGCAGCGGAGCGAGCACGCCAAGGCCCCAAGCTCTTAGTCAGCCCGGCACTCCGGGTGGTCCTGTCGGTACGAGCAGTCGAGCCGCCCGTGGACCCCTTACTCGAGACAGCGCTCATCGTCTAGGGGCGTTCCGCGAGGACTCGGAGAAGGGGAAGAACATCCAACTCAGAGACTGGGTGGCTGTCCTCGAAGATCGTGACATCGACCCCGTGGTCTTGCAAACCGCCTACGACCGATTAGACAAATCCGACTTCGGCGACAAGGTAGCCCGAGTAGACGTAGCCTCATGAGGGCATGGCCGATTACCGGGTCATTGACCCACCGAGAAGGTGCACCTTTCGAGTCCCATAATAGAGCTGGGTCGGGTCCCAATGTCGGCTTCATCTTGCCGATTTACTCTTCGCAGAGGAATGAAATGACCGTCACATATTATGACATCATGTGCTATTCTACGATACTCACATAAATATCGTGCGCTATATTTTATGATCCGGGCGCTGGAATTCTGATAGCAGAGAGACGTGGCGTTCTCGGCTAGGCTTTCGTTATTTTGGATTCGTCTGGCTTGCCCGCGAGTCCCTTTTCGCCCACCCGCCGCCCGTGATTTAGAAGACAATGGCGGAGGGAGCACGTACAGCAAAAAGCGCACATGACGACAACCGGGGCTTGTTTGAGACCAGAGCGAAATTACGTAGGTTTCCCGAAGGAAGGATGGTTTCGGGGGTTGAATGGAACCAGGCGTTCCGTGATAGGCCCGCCGTAGCCGCAGCGTATCATACGGACCATACGCGAAATCATCTTACCTAGGAACCCTCCTGAGGATTACAGAAAAAGGTCTTATATGTGCACCTTTCGGTTAATGCCCCCAATTTTGCAGCGTTTTCCTACACATATTGGGGATCACTTCCCACAACAAACGCACTTGGCTACCGCTTGGCAAAGGAAAGGCACATTGTCCAATCCTGAGAAGCATCGACGTTTTCCCTCGCATTGGCAACGAAGCAAGCCAAATGCTGTCCCGTATATTTGTCCTCTTCCAATCACTATGCCTGCCGAGGACGAAAGCGGAAGCACGGCCTGGTCAATCGCCCAAGGCACCTGTTCCTTCCTTTCGAAGCATCTCAATAGCAAGGTCACCGACAACAACAACAATGAGGTCTTATTCAAAACCAAGCGCTTGACCGAGCTGGGGAAACACATCACGATGGCCTTCTTGAACGTCGGGAAGATGCCGTCAGTCCGTACGTTTTTCGTTTTCGAGGGTCAACGCGTTAGTGAAGGACAGGTAGCAAAGGCAGGGAATGTTGCCGGTTGCGCGAATAGGCAGAGAGGCAGCCAGGGGTCTTCATTACATACGCATGTAGGCTTTACACTTTGTATGTGCCGCGAAACGGGTAGTATGGAGTATAATAAACCGCGTTGCGTCGGCCCCGGACGGCACTAGGTGCGTTCATCGTCTAGGTCATCGTGGTTGAAAGTGCAACAGCGCACGGTTTACTTCTAGGCCCGCAGCCGTAGCCCAGAGAGAGTGCCTCGTGTGAAGAGAGGTAGTTAACTAGCCAGGTAGTGATCCGGATCTTGTGAGCTACATACTGACTATATCCCGCAAACCCGTACGGGTGTGCCATTAACTCCTGTTCAGTGTCGTCGGATCGGGAGTCTCCGCCGGGCCCTGGCCGCAGGGGGGCCGGCGACGATGCCGGAGCTCCAACCGACTACATGCATGCCCGCGCGCTCCGGCACAAACAATACCCTACAGTATCCTTTCCCTCTCCTAAGCCGGAGACCCGGAACGCTCCCTCGGCCATGCATCTAACAATGGCGAAGGCGGGCGTATATAACTCATCGCCAGCGCTTACCCGAGAGATCTCGATGCCCGCAGACTACTTTAAGTACCTTGACTATGTCCGTAGGCGGTGGTGGGACAGATCTGCTCGTCGGCCGAGACAGCGCATAGCCTCGGGCGAGCAGTGCGTGAACCCCGAAATGGGTAGAGCGGCTGCTGCGGGCGCGAAGGCACCCGAGGAGTCTCTCTTGATACAAGTGTGCCTACGAGCGGTTTTCCGTCCAGGGGGCCATGTATATATATATATATACACATATATCGGGAAGTGCCGACGTCATAAGCGGTAACAGGGACACATGACATCACTCCGATTTTTGCTCAAGCGAGCTACCAAAGAGCAAGAAGCCGATTACTCGGCGGGTGATTCCGGTGCCGCCATTTACTATTTTAAGGAGAGGGAAGGTTTCACGTGCTGGGATCTCTTATCCCGATGTATACCTACGCCGCAGATAGGGGAAAAGAGATCCCTAACATCAGACAGGCATGTCCACTTCCTCCCCGAGGCGTCGGACTAGTTGCATCGCGATATCGAACCCGGAGTCCCTGGGTCTCGCGAGGCCGGCGGCGCAATCACGCGTTCATGCAGCCGGCGGCCGCGTGGCGCACAGGCTCGCCGTGCACGTAGTACGGGATCCACGTGGCGCTCGCAGGGAAACCGGTTACACGGCAACCACCAGCAGCGACAGGAGCAGCAGCGCAGCCCGAGCGGCACAACCACGGCCACGGGCCAGGGCCGGTGGGGAGAGCCCGTCAGTTACGGCCGCAGCATGGCGGTCGACCCCCTGGGGGAGGGCGGTCCCGGAGCTCGAGGTCGCGAGCGGTGGGGGCCCGTGGAAGAAGATGCCGAGGAGGCGTGGGACGGCGCCGTCGGGGAGCTCGGCATCGTGGATAACCGAGCGAGCTGTGGGCCGGCGTAAGGGAGCGGATGCCGGTTCAGACGAGGACGTGAGCCAGTATTGGGCTGCTTCCCCTCTTTTCTTCTCGTGGGGGTGTGCGCGCGTGGGTGTGCTGACTTCAATCGGCTTGTAGGGATGCGTATCCTGGGACACAAACCACGTATGGGCGTCCGGGCATCGCTCTACAGGTGAACGAGGATGGTAGGACTCGTGTTTTGTTAGGTAATCTCTCAATCGTTAGACGTGTTATGTTCGGATATCTCGTCCATATAGAGTGTTTATCAAAAAGATTGCGTCGTTTCCTGCAAGAGTCCACTGCAGACGAATCTATAACAGCCTACCTAGTAGAAAATAAGGCGAAACGACACCCACCCATGGTACGCAAGCATCGCTCCGTCCCGTCGAAAGCCCGAAATCCTCTTCTGGCACTGCAAAGCAGGCGGACCGGCCGAGGTGCGTAAGGCTAGGCGGAAGGCACCTCTCGAAGAAGACGGTGGGATCTTCGGGCGAGCCAAGGGGAAAAGGACATCTTACTCTCTTCAAATGCGTATATATAGTCCATCCCTCCTAGTCTTCGCCCGGATCGTTGGTACGCCAATTACGCGCCCCAGCGATCCCTCGTCCGTGGGAACGCTGAAGGAAAAGGGATACTGAGAAGACTATTCATATTTTAGCAGCGTTGGGAAGCCGCCTTGCCTTTGACAACGTATTTCCCGGCTGCTCGGTCTGTATACCGATACACCCCGCTCCCTCTCCAAGAGGTTGAATATCATGGTCGACGACCCTATTCGCAATTAGGAGCACTAATTTAGTGTGGTCCCCTGATGCTGATTAAGATATGGACTGACGAGGATCTAACTTTGGTCCTGCCAGCCAAGCAATAGTCGCTCCATGTCTTAGCCATAGTTACTCTCCAAAGACACACCGTGGGCGTGACTTCGATATGCAAGACCTATACATAGATGGGAGAATACCTGATCAATATAAGACCAAGAACGGCGCGGATAGTCACGGTAGACTTGATGCTGCATTAGTTACTGTACGCCTAGAATATGTACGAGCCAGCGATCTGATCGGCAGCCAGACCACTATTCCATGACGTCTGCATCAAGCCCAGAGTTTCCAACTTTTCCTTTTCCCTGGCGACACTCACTTCGTTGAGTCTCTCGTGCGGTTGTCAGATATGAATGCAGTTATGGTATCAAGCCACCTCGGCCGTTCTCCGTTCGCCTGAAACGGTGAAGAGCACAAAAAGACCAAACCTCCCTGCGCTCATAAAGCAACCAACTTCCTTAGCCATGCTCGTCGTGTCAAATACCATAATGCACGGCAACTCCCCAAGACAGACCCTGGATTTTATATCGCTTTTTGTGAAAACTTTCACCCACAAACGGTCTTTTCGTTAACCCTCGACAACGCCTGCCGCCTGTCCACGTAATTCGTGAGTGAGCCTAGTAAGGCCGCCGTCATATAGTACACGCTGTCGTAATGATTCATATGCTGGAGAAAGAGACGAAAATTCATGAGCACTGACTCCATTTCAGCAGCTCGTCCGGATCCAGTGCGATGGAATCCACTGTGTCAGATCCGTGCCGTGAGTCGACCGATTGGGTCTATCAGTTCGGCTTCTCAGGGCTACTGAGGTGTCGCTTGGCGAATACCACCACCCCGATTTCGGGAGCCGTATCCCCCACGACCGCCTCGTCCACGTCCGCGACCTCTGCCGCGATATCCACCTCGGTATCCGCCGTCAACGCTACCTTGTCCGAAGGTCTCCATATTCTTGCGTTGCTCTTCGCCTCTCCACTCACGCCCACCTGGCTTCTGGCCACCATTCTCTGCACGGTCCTTGGCCTCGCTCGAAATATTATCGAAGAAAGACTTTGTCTTGTTGTAAGCAGGAGCAACTGAGGACTCCTCGGGTTCGTTAGCTTCTGATGAAGCTCCGTTGACGGACTCGCCCAGCGGGGAGCCAGTTGCTATAGCCTCC
The DNA here is from genome assembly GCA_004155055.1 of Monosporascus sp. CRB-8-3. Classification (NCBI taxonomy): domain Eukaryota; kingdom Fungi; phylum Ascomycota; class Sordariomycetes; order Xylariales; genus Monosporascus; species Monosporascus sp. CRB-8-3. The sequence continues at coordinate 22,692 of QJNZ01000304.1, read as the reverse complement.
TTCACCAGATCCTGCTTGCTGAATTTGGCATTGGCGGTTTCGAAGTCGAAGTCGGCATCTGGGACATCAACCTTATTGGGACCACGAGATCGTCCGCCTCGACCACGACCTCTGCCACCAGTGGCGGCATTGACCCTCATCTCATTAACCCTCTTGGTCAAGTTGTCCATCTGGCTTGCGTTGACTGTCGTAGAGTCCGTCGCGTTAGGGTCAATAGTCTTCGCCTGGTTGTTAAGCTTAGCCATTGCAACAGCAACAGCCTCCTTGGCAGCCTGCGTGGCATCCTTCAAGCTGACAGCATTAGACGCGTTGTTTGGTTCTGCGTCGGTTTTGACGGCGGCAGCCGCGGCAGTAGCCTGAGGTCCTGACCTCGAGAGAATAGCAGTCGGAGTAGGTACAGCAGGTGTGACTCCCCGAGGGTTTTTAGGACCAGTTGGGGCGGACTTTCCATTGGCGGAAGAAGCCGGGCCCGGAGACTTCGTCGACAGCGCATCCGCTGTAGCTTTGACTTCTGCAACTGAGGGCTTGGACTCAACTGGTGGGGTAGGAGCAGGGCTGGCCGACGCGGTAGCCTGAACAGGTGGCTGGCCCAGAGATTTAGGTTCCGCAGCCTGGGGAGTGCCGACCGGCTTTGGCTTATCTGCAGTAGGACCAGCACCAGGACCGGTACCGACACCAGCACCGGCGCCAATAGGAGCAGGTTTGATATCCGGTTGTGGTGCACCTCTCATGGCCTGACCAGGCGCGCCGGGGTGTCCGTGAGGTCCAGGGGGCGGGTACCCGAAGCTATTCCAAGGACCGGGTGCACCAGGCGGAAAGCCCTGGCTCGGAGGAAGCCAGTTGGGGTGGGGCGGAGGGTAGGGCATTCCGTTGAAGCCGGCCGGTCCGGGGCCAGGTCCACCACGTCCCCATTGTCCAGGACCAGGAGGATAGAAGGGATTGGGTTGATAGGGGCTGGGACCGAAGCCTACAGGTCCAGGGCCTTGCTGGTTGTTGCTAGGACCTGGGCCAGCAACACCTGGGCCGGGCGCATTGCCAGCGGGGCGGGGACGAGCCTGTTTGCAGGTTTTTGTGGTTAGCATCGTGAAAGGTCATGTGCTTTCAACAGGTGACAAAAACGAGCATTCTCCTTGGATAATCAGAAGGAAGGCAACGGAAATATCAACACGAGGTTTTGTTTGCGCTTTTTCAGTAAACTTAGGTTTACATCCGAAATGTTTCGTCATATGATCAGGACGTGAAACTTGTCTCTGGTGAAGTGAAAGAAGCGACTTACTCCAAGAATAGCAGGGTCATCGGGCATCTTGGGAGGCTTGTTCTCCTTGGGAGGAGCCGGAGTCTCAATGCGAAGATCCTTCACATCGCTTCCTCGGAAGACAATGTACTCGTAGACCTGATCCGCGGGCGGTATCTCCTCGTCCGGATTACCTCTCCGTCCTTCGGTGCCGAATGATGTGACATTCTCGAGAGAAACGGTAGACTCTTCGGAATTGATCTCATGCAAGACACCGGAGTACCGGATGTCACTCTTGGAAATTAGAGATATGCGTGAGCTAGAAGGCGGTATCTTGTCAGTAACCCCCATCGTCGTTGATTGACTCCATGTCGCATGCGACCAATGGACACGTACCCAAGAAATTCAGACATGATTCATGAACTTCAGCACACACATGTGCACGTAGAGGCCGTAGAAGAAAGTGCGAAAAACACAGAAGAGAGAAGAAAATTAGCGCCTGGTGCGCGTCAAATGGAATAAGGAAGAGGAGGTGCAGGAAAACGGTTGGCGAAGATGAAGATGGAAGGATTAGAGAGGGGGAGGAGACGGGCAACAAGAGGTGAGGAGGTGGTCAGATGTGCTGCGCACCACTCTGCGAAGAAAGTGTGTGATGTACCAAGCAAAGTTTGGAGTTTGAATCAGGAATCAGGAATCGGGAATCGGGAATCAGGAACAGCGCCGGTAGCAGCAGCAGCAGCAGCAGCAGCAACAACAAGGAGGCTGAGGAAATCTATTCAAAGGTTCCAATACAAACTCAGTGAAAGCGCTAAGCCCAAACTGAACCGTACCGAAGTTTTCCAGCCACCGGAAAACTGTGTGGGCTGTGGGCCGTGGGCACTCTTTACGTAATTCAACGCTTAGCTAGGTACCCGAGATTAGGTCTGTGGCGCAAACTTGCACCGCCACGTGGTTCCCTCCATGGCTTCTTCCAAGGCTTCTTCCAAGACTTCCTGCACTTCAATAACGCGGATGCTCGCTCATTGGCAATTGCCTTTTAGCATGGTAGAGTGTGTATCCCGTAGATTGGGGACCAAGCATTATACATTAGGCTATCTTGTTCCCGCCCCTTTTCCAGGGAAGAAATATATATACAGGAAGCGGTTATACTCGCGTATGCCAGACTGGTAGCTAGCTAGATCTAGGCATATGAGTGCTGGTAGCCATCTCACCGATGACCACGACTACCAGAGACGTATTGCGTCAGATTTGAAGAATATCAGAACACTTGAGAGATTTAGGCCTTACCCCAATCCTTCAATGCTAGTCAATATCCAATTCGGAGTCTGACCCTGAGCTGCTTGTAGTGTCGGCTTCTTCCACGGGATCTTGATCCTGAACTTCACCATCCTCAGATCCCTCGGTATCATCACCTTCCTCCTCCTCCTCGCTCATACCATCATCTTCCTCATCACTAGATCCGGCATAGTCCACTAGGGCAGAGCTCTTCCGCTTTTTAGAGTTCGGCTTGTCCTTCGGCTTAGGTCTGCCCTCTAAGACATACCCAGTAGGGATAGGGGAGCCAGCAGGAAGAACACAGATTGTCGGGAATTCAAGAACTTCCAGTCCGGGAAGGATGGTGGCCAGATTTTCGGTTGGTTCGAGTGGGATGAGCGTTTCGGATGCTTTCGATGGCCTCTTCGGTTTCTGGAAAAAAAACTGGTAGTCATTCCTATGTGATTCGTCCGTCGGCTCCACCATGTGCCGGAACTGTTCTGAGCTGTCCCATGCAGTCGTCTTGTCATCTTGTACAGGAGCAGAATGAGCTTTCCATGCAGTGGATTGGGTATCTTGACCAAAGTCGGCTGACTCTCCATATATATCAGCCTCGTCATCGCGCCCGGCTTGCTGCCTCTTTCGAGCCTTCTTCTCTTCTACCCGCTGTTGCTCACTCAGTTGCCGGTAGCGGTGGTAGCCCAAGCTGTTGGCAAACCCGACATACAAGGGCGTCTGATCCAGTAGCTTGTGCATAATCCTCGTTGGTTTAGGCGCCGCCCCCTTTTCTGACGAGGTCGCATCTTCCAGGACTATCCATTCGATCTGCCAGTTGATGGTTCCCGTCCTCTTATTCCAACTCGACTTATTCTCCTTCGACCGGCTCATTCCGAAGGGGACAGAAGAAAGGTGGATTCCCAGACGATGCATGCGCTGTAGCGAGTTCCTGTCCCACCTCCGCGAGCTGTTGTCATCTAGGGTGACCCTGCCCCTGCTCCGGCCCTTGTGTAGGCGCGCTCTCTTGGTGGGACGTTGTGCACTGTGGTCCTCCTGCGGTAATATTTCCCGCTCGTCTCTTAGGATCTTCTCGGCTATTTCAATGGACCGTTCGATCTTTGTCAGGAAGTTGTAGTCGTGGTCGATTCCGGCGTCGGTTTTTAGCTTCACTGCCGGGACGAACACTGTTGGATCGCGTTCTCCGCTGCATGATGACCAGTTCTTGTGCTTCTTAATGCAAGGTAAGGAACAGGTCCGCGTACCGCAGCGAGGGCATTTGTATTTGGGTGGTTGGATACGGCAAATAGTGCATAAGGATGTTAGTAATGGATCTGCCATTGCAAATAATTCTTGCAGAGCATGCCCAATGGCTTGTAATCTCCTTATATAAGAATATTGCGTGCTAAATCTCCTTCTGTTATCGAAGACAAGGCTCTAAGTTAGGTATTGCATGGCTTATCACGACAAGATGCGACGTCTCGAGTCTCCAGGATATTTTTATCCCGTAATCTTATCGATAAAGCTGCAAGGAAGTTATCAGCAATATGAACCTTCTCAAATGCGAAATGCCCCACCATCGTTCATCATCATCAATTCATACAATGTATGTCTTTCTGCAGACGCTCGCCGTTCGGTTACCCGATATGAAAAGGTCTCTTGGACCTCATTTATATCCTTACGGAGAGGAACATCTGTTGTAAATTTGGCAGACCCCAGCCTCCATGGAAAAATATTCGCTTGACAATATGACACGTTCCATGACACAAGTGTATGGTCGTGGACGGGCCCCTCATTCGTAAACACACTGGTTGGTTAGGGGACATGACTTCCATGTAATGCAATGACGGTGCTGGCTTACACAAAGGATGAGAGACATATCTATACGAAGAGCCGGAAATAGTTCTATTCAGTAGTTTATATAGACCCGTAATGAGAACAATGACCGGAAAGGTATGAAATGGCGTGCGTCCATAAATATAATCCGTGCGAAAATCGGAGCTAAAATTATTTATGTATACTTTTATGTACCTTTGCTATAACTTAGACCGGTGCCCTCAACCCTGCCAGTCATTTTACAGTTCCATGACTCACTTACACATTGTCTTTGCGACAGATTTATATCATAAGCCCATGGTGAACCTGAGAAGTGATCGATTATCATAGTAAACCCATCGCTTTCTCATGTCTGCGCCGATTGACCTCCCAGATCCCACAAGCGACCTTCACTGGTCGTCTTTCCGGGGAGCCATCCAGGATATTTTCTCGGCCAACGCCAAGAAACACCCTGAGCGGCTATGTGTTGTCGAGACGGCCTCGTCGACCTCTCCCAGGAGGGAGTTCACTTACCGTCAGATCGACGAGGCGTCCAATATCCTGGCGCATCACCTGGTTCAGTCCGGCATCCAACGAAATGAGGTGGTCATGTCATACAGCCACCGGGGCGTCGACCTGGTCGTGGCTGTGATGGGCATTCTGAAGGCGGGCGCCACTTTCTCCGTTATCGATCCCTCTTACCCGCCGGATAGACAGATCATCTACCTGGATGTCGCACGACCTCGTGCTCTGGTGGTCATCGACAAGGCGACTAAGGAGGCCGGCAAGCTCTCGGACAAGGTTCGCTCCTTTATCAGAGGGACGCTAGACTTGCGGACAGAGGTCCCGGCTTTAGAGTTGAAGGATGATGGTACTCTCTTAGGTGGAAGCATCGACGGCAAAGATATTCTTGCAGATCAAGTCGCAGCAAAGGAGAATGGCCCAGGGGTTGTGGTTGGACCCGATTCTCACCCAAGTCTCTCCTATACCTCAGGCTCGGAAGGGAAGCCAAAAGGCGTCCGAGGACGCCATTTCTCATTGGCCTACTACTTTGACTGGATGTCCGAACGCTTCGGACTCACCACGAATGACAAGTTCACGATGCTAAGTGGCATCGCCCACGACCCTATTCAGCGGGACATTCTCACTCCACTCCATATAGGGGGTCAGCTCCTCTGCCCTAACAGAGAGGACATCCAGCACGAGAGGCTTGCTGAGTGGATGCGGGAGCATGGTGCCACAGTAACGCACCTGACGCCCGCGATGGGCCAGATCCTGGTGGGAGGGGCTACTGCCGAGTTCCCGGCTCTTCATCATGCTTTCTTCGTAGGCGATATCCTTATCAAACGGGAGTGCAAGGCCCTGCAAAGGCTAGCAGAGAATTGCTACATTGTCAACATGTACGGCACAACAGGTGGGTATATGACTCCCCTTTACCTCCCTTTAATCGGTTGGTCTTAAGAGCGTATGATCCGAAACCAAATCATCTCGTTGGATCGTGAAAGTCTTATGGGCTCTTGAAATATCCGCAGGCAATTTACTGACCATAAGATGCAATATAGAGACACAGCGTGCCGTCAGCTATTTCGAGATTCCAAGTCGAAATGCCGACCCGCAGTTCCTAGAGAATATGGGCAACGTCATCCCTGCTGGCCGGGGCATGAAGGATGTCCAACTTCTAGTGGTGGATCGCGAGAACCGCAACAGGATCTGTGGCGTGGGCGAGATCGGCGAGATTTATGTGCGCGCAGGTGGTCTGGCGGAAGGGTATCTGGGCTCGGACGAGAAAACGAAGGAGCTCAACGAGACCAAATTCGTCCAGAACTGGTTCGTGGATAACGCTAAATGGGTCGAGCTTGACAAGCAAACGGCTAAGTCGCTCTCCGAGGAGCCATGGCGCGAATTCTACAAGGGTCCGAGAGACAGGATGTACCGGTCAGGAGACCTTGGGAGATACTTGCCCAGCGGTGACGTCGAATGTGTCGGTCGTGCGGACGACCAAGTCAAGATTCGCGGTTTCCGTATCGAACTAGGCGAGATTGATAAGCACCTTGCGGACCATGATATGGTTATGGACAATCTGACCGTCGTCCGGAAAAAGGAGGACTACTCATCATACCTCGTCAGCTACATCGTACCGGATATGCAGAAATGGTCAGCGTGGCTCGACCAGAACCGCAAGCAGGACGATACGTCAGGTGAGGGAATTGCTGGACGGATCCGCAGATTCTGGCCCCTCGCCGAGGAGATTAAGAAGTATCTCAAGACCAAACTGCCGAGCTACGCAATCCCCGAGGCTATCATCCCGCTCGAGAAGTTCCCGCTGAACCCCAACGGAAAGAAAGACAAGCCCGCGCTTCCCCTAAAGGAGGCCGCCGAGCTCGATGCCGCGCTGAACGAAGCACATGTCAGCACGGACGTCCAGATGACAGGAGCCGAAAAGGACGTGGCCGAGATCTGGAGAAACCTAATCAAGCGGCCGGTCGTGCCCGACGACAACTTCTTCGACATCGGTGGTCATAGTATTTTGGCCCAACAGATGCTTTTCCAAGTCAACAAGACGTGGCCCGGTCACGGCCTGACGATGAACACCGTTTTCCGGAATCCGACACTAGGCGCCTTCGCCGGAGAGATAGAGAGGCAGGCTGCGTCACCAACCCTTGAGAGCGAGATGGAGAAAGGCGAGGGCTATGCTACGGACGCGAAGCTTCTGGAGCAGACTCTTCCTGCACAGTTCCCTAAGTCTGAGGGCACAATATCCACATCATCCGACATTACAGTGTTCTTGACAGGCGCTACTGGCTTCCTTGGCGCCTTCCTGCTACGAGATTTGCTGGGCAGACAGAAACCTAAGGCTAGAGTCATCGTACATGCCCGGGCGAAGGACGAGTCAGAAGCCGTCGATCGTGTTCGGCGGTCGTGCACAGCGTACGGTGTATGGGAAGAATCGTGGAAACCCAGGATATCGGCCGTCACGGGCAGCCTAGGCGAGCCACGACTTGGACTCTCCGAGGAGAAATTCAACCAGCTCGCCGGAGAGGTCGATGTCATCATTCATAACGGTGCTCAGGTGCACTGGGTATTACCGTATTCGAGCCTCAAGCCCTCCAACGTCCAGGGAACACTGGATATCCTTAGCCTCTGCGCCTCCGGCAAGCCAAAGCAGCTGGCGTTCGTCTCCTCCACCTCCGTCCTCGACACCCCTCACTACGTCAAACTGTCACAGGAGTCGATCAAGCAGGGCGGTACCGGTGTGCCCGAGGCGGATGACCTCTCCGGAAGCGCGACGGGCCTTGGGACGGGATACGGTCAATCGAAATGGGTGGCGGAGTACCTCGTCCGATCCGCCGGTCAGAGAGGCCTCAGGGGGACCATCATTCGGCCCGGCTACGTCCTCGGCGACTCCAAGTCGGGCGTCACAAACACGGACGACTTCTTGGTCCGCATGGCCAAGGGCTGCATCCAGCTGGGGTCGCGGCCGAGCATCGAGAACACCATCAATATGGTGCCGGTGGATCACGTGGCCCGCGTCGTGGTGGCCTCCGCCCTCAGCCCGCCCGCCGAGCCCCTCGCCGTGGCCCAGGTGACGGGCCACCCGAGGCTGACTTTCCGCGAGTACTTGGGCGCCCTTGAGAGCTACGGCTACGGCGTCCCCGAGGTGCCGTACAGGCAGTGGAGCGAGAGCCTGCAGGAATACGTAGGCGACGCGAGCAAGGAGCAGCACGCATTGTAAGTCATCTAACTTATTCACTCCTTCGAACCCCTCCTCCGGGCACAGATTTATTAATAACCCGTATCTAGGCTCGGACTGTTCCACTTCGCGACGACCGATCTTCCAGCTGACACCATCGCGCCGGAGCTAGACGACAAGAACGCCACCCAGGCGCTCAAGTCGGATGCCGAATTCACAGGCGAGGACCTATCCAGGGGCGCGGGCGTAATGGAGGATATCATGGGATTGTACCTGGCGTACCTCGTGGCGGTCGGGTTCCTGCAAGCTCCCTCCGTGGCGGGCAGGAAGGCGCTGCCGAGCGTCCAGCTCAGCCAGGAGCAGAAGACCGCGCTGTTGCGGGTTGGTGGTCGCGGAGCCCTCGTGTAGTTGGTTAAATGTTGTACATGCACTCCGAGATATATCGCAACGGTTAGATAAAGTAGCAAAATTAAAGAGTGACTCGCCGACATACGTGTCGTCCGATCTTGTGTAGGTGAATTCTGTGGGCTCTTCATCCCCCTACGTAATCTTACTATGTCCGACCGTACATCCCACAGTATATATACTGTGCGATCCGCTCCACAAGGATGCTGAATTTCGACATCGTCAGACATCAACGAGAACACTCAGCTTCCCGAAAAGAAAAGAGTCGATAACTGAAGAATAAGTTCGAATAATCAAGGTATACGCCACATTGTGTCAAATCGGTTACCTCCCTGATATTGTCCGAAATCGTCGATGGCCGGACGATGACCGACTCTCCGGAGGAAATGAAGATCGACCCGTCCCGAGCCGCGGCGCTGGTGTCGCAGATCCGCAGCGTGAGGGAGCGCATCGCCGCCGTTGCTAAGGGGCGAGAGGTGTGTCTCCTTTCTTTTCTTACCCGTTTCCCTCGTTTTATGCATCGCGGAGTTCACATCTCCGGTTAGCAATTCCCTGCCTATCATTACCGACTTGTGTCCCGTCACACGGCTCTCGAAGCTGCTGGTGCCGTTGTCGGAAGAGCACTCGATCGTCACACCCCGGCTCGGGGATGAAGGGGTGAGATGTAGGACGATGATAGATAGACAGACACCCTACGCCTTCTGCCTCTCATCGTCTGTACCTTGAACCCCCCATCTTACCTTGTATCGCCGCGCCTGTCCACTGATTCATTCACCCATCCTCACTCTCCCTCTCGCTAGATACTTACGCATCCACCTCAACCGTCCCCTGACCCGCTCATCTCGCCCTCCCCTTTCTCCGATTCGCATCCGCTGACCCTCCCCGGCAGGTCCGCCTCGTGGCTGTCTCGAAGTTGAAGCCGGCGAACGACATCCTGGCGCTGGCGCGGCAGGCGGACCCGCCGCAGCTGCACTTCGGCGAGAACTACGCGCAGGAGCTGGCCCAGAAGGCGGCGCTGCTGCCGCGCGACATCCGGTGGCACTTCATCGGCGGGCTGCAGTCTGGTGAGTCCGGGTTTTCTGTTTGTCCGTCTGTGTGTCCGTCTGTTCTTGATGCACGGTTATCTGTAATATGAGCTGTTGGCTGCCGTATCAGTCCTATGTGGAGGCTGGAGGAGAGGGTTCTTGTGTCTGAGGGATGTGCCGTGTCTTTACTATCTGCGTCGGCTGGTGGCCCCGTCTCGGTTGTTGAGGCCGTACGGGCGATGTTATGCATCTGGTGTAAGTAGGTAGATGGGCGATGTGTTGGAGATGGAGGCGTTACGTGTAAGATGTGAGGCTTCGCCGGAGTGCTGGGATTGCCGAGTGGCCTGAACTTGCTTCATGGGTTACGGAGAGAAAGTCACTTAGGGTATCACACGGGAATAGGACATCCGTGGTGTATGTGTACGATGCTTCAGAACAAGCACTACAGCTACGATTCTTACCCGTTACATGTAAACCACATAACCTGTCGCCCATCGCATACCAGCTCCCGGAAGCCCCCTTTCCTGCACTTCAAATCCAAATCCCCAAACCCAAGCTAACAGTCACCGCGAACCAAACCAGGACATTGCAAGAGCCTAGCCAAGATCCCGAATCTCTGGTGCGTCTCGAGCGTGGACACGGAGAAGAAGGCCCAGCTCCTGTCGAAGCACCGAGGGGAGCTGATCGCCTCGGACCCGGCGATCCCGGAGCTCAACGTGCACATCCAGGTCAACACGTCGGACGAGGCGTCCAAGTCCGGGGCGGCGCCGGGCGCCGAGACGGTGGCGCTCGCGCGCGCCGTCGAGTCCCTGCCGCACCTGCGCCTGCGGGGGCTCATGACCATCGGCGCCATCGCGCGCAGCGTGGCAACGACCCCGGAGAACGAGAACGAGGACTTTCTGCTGCTGCGCGAGCAGCGCGACCTCGTGGCCCGCGAGCTCAGCCCGTTGCCGGAAGAGCGCGAGCTAGAGCTCAGCATGGGCATGAGCGAGGACTTCGAGGGCGCCGTCGCCCTCGGCAGCCACGAGGTCCGCGTCGGGAGCACCATCTTCGGCGCCAGGGGCCCCAAGAGCGAGGCCAAGATCAAGGAGTGAGGGAAGTGGGATGGGCACTCGCATTGGGTCGGCTAATTAGCATCTGTAGGTGTTTGCATATAGGGACGAATGAATTACTATTTCCATATTCTTTTCTCGAGCAAGCGGCGGCGACCGCAGAAACAACGGTGGTTGTCATAGTGGTTTGAGGTGCCTACCTGCCTGGCAATTCGCCTGGTCGCTAGTTCAGTACCGTACATGCTGATCCTGATTGCCATGAACGTGATTACCAAGAGGATCAACGGCTCGTGTTAATAGCAGAACCCGGGACGCTACATAGCTTCCTGCTCAAATGGCAAACCAAGCTTGTAACATGACAGACTACGCAAGGCTATATGCAAGGCCAAGTGAGCCCAGACGATTCAAGCTGACCCCCTGATTTTCGGTCGTACTGTGATAACCCATCCACACCCAACGTTACACTGTTGCGAAGGGGAATTACGTAGTTACGACGTATTCCAAACGTAAGCACCCTTTAAATATCAGGTAGTGCTCATATTTCCTCCAACTTATCCATGTTACAGAAGCAGGTTTCTGACCTTGCCCCTTCGCGTATTATAGTAGGAATAAGTCCGCATCTCTAAGAATAATGATATCATAACTCATTGCAGCCGCCGAACTTGGAACCCGAACCGTCCTGATCAGATCCCAGTCTTTCCATTTGAGCTCACACCCAAATCCCTTCGAGAAATGACTCTCTCCACTCTTTGCTTACTCCTGCGCAACGACAGGCTTTACAACATCCTCCCACAGGCGCGCCTTCTCCGGATCGCCAGCAGCACCCTCCCGCCACTCCCTCTCGACCTCGGCGAACTCGTCCCACCAGAGGCGGTGCGTGGCCTGCACGGGGTCGGCTTCGTCGAAGGCGCGGGACCGCCAGGGCTTGTCGAGGATGTAGTGGAGGACCTTGACGTCCCCGTCGCGCCACAGCCGCGCGTGGCAGGCGCGCATGGGCTTGAGCGCGTTGTAGGTGTAGGGCAGCGGCCTCCAGCGGCCCCGGTACACGGCGGCCAGCAGGTCCTGGTCGAAGAAGCGCATGTTAGGCACGTCCGGGTGCTCGTCGAGGGCGCGCATCAGCGCGTCCGCCTGCGCGCGCGAGGGCCGCAGCGCCACCGTCCCGCTGTTCAGCAGGTGGTGGTTCTCGGGCGACGAGCCCTCCACGATGGGCGCCGGCTCGCCCGTCTCCTGGTTCGCGGCCGTGTAGGCGCAATTATCGGGGATCCTGCGCGCGCGGGAGGGTTCAGTCGGTTAGTTTAAGGCTTCTAAAACGGGGAGAGAGAGACCTGGGAGTAGAGTAGCTTGTGTCCCTGTCTATTGGTCCTGCTGCTACTTACCAGTCCTTGGGGTAGTGTGGCAGCTTGCGCGGGTTGCAGGTACAGGCGTGCGTGCTTACGATCCAGCCCTCGGGTATGTCCATCGTCATCATATCATCGATGTTCTGGAGTATGATCTGGTCGCTATCGAGGAGTACGACGCGCTGTAAAAGGAAGGCAGTGTCAGTCAGCCAGCCAGCGCGCATATGTTATTTCCCGCAGAGCCACCGGCTTTTCTGTCGCTTCACTCCAACCATCCTAATGGAGATACTCAACTACAGGGGTTTCGTTTAAGTGGCAACATGGATACATCCGCACATTCCGCTACTACGAGAAAAGACTTGCGTGCAGCAACAGCAACCAGCGCCGCCACCACCACCAGACAGAACCCGAACGAAACGCGCGAATCGGCGAACTTGAAGAAGAACATCATCAACCAATAAGCATATACACACACAGACATACCTCATACTCAGTAAACCCCCAAGGCGCGAGCTTCTCCCAGGTACCCTTGTTGACCTTGCCGTCGCGGGGTGCGGGCTCGATCTTGTCGACGACGATGATGGGAATGCCGGCGGCCGCGAATGCGCGCATGAAGTCCTCGTCGCGCTCGACGTCGCGCGTGATCATGACCTTGAGCCGGTACCGACTCATGTGCTTGCGCAGGGAGTGGTTCAGCACCAGCAGGCCGCCGAAGTAGGCGCGGTTCGTCAGCAGCGTCGTCCATATCTTGGTCGGGTCGTACCAGCCGTCGCCGTCCGTCATCTCCGGTGCCATGGCCGCTGTTGTTATCGCCACGTTGCCTGATTCTCCCCCCGAATTTGCCTACGTGCTCTGCTTCGCTCGGGGGGATGATAGGGTATGGCTAGAAGAGAGGAATAGCTACCTGGGCAGATAGCCGGGTTACACAGGGAGATAGAAGACGGAAGATGGATAATAGACCCAGACAGCTAGGTAGATAGAGGAGCTACGAAGACACTCGTCGCTGAAACGACGGCACTGACAGATTGACAAGAAATGTAGAGTATATAGAGGGAGAACTATACGAGCCCCGAAACCAGAGGGCTACCGCATGATAGAGAGGGATATAACGTTGGTGATAAACAAGAGATAGTGTAGAAGAAGAAGCCCATCCCAAGTATGCTCATCGCCTACTTTACCTCTGGAATGTGAGTGCATATCTACTATATACACCTAGCCCGGCTTAGCTAGAGGAGGCTTACAAACCATCCGAACCTGGTGGAATTCAGGGTCCAGCGCGAGCCCGAGTGGACCCGGTGATTCGGTGGCGCCCACTCCGTAACTGCCCACCTGGCGCTACATATCAATTGATGAGCTGGATAAGGAGAAGGATTTTTCTTTTTTTCTCAGCACGTCCGTCCAATCACCGTCGGATTTCCGCGGGATGTCGCAATCTGAGGCCAGGAAGAGGAGAGATCGATATGGCCGAGATTACGCATGCGAGCTGAATTATACGCTTTTTTCCCTTACCCCGCGCCTTTTCTTAGTGAACGGAGGCCCCCCGGGGTGCGACCCTGCATGGTGTCCAGAGCACGTGGGTTTCTTTCTCGGGCTGCTCGGCAGATTTGTGTCTCTCTTATTCAACGTCGTTACTATATCCTCTGGTGTCTCGTCACTCTGCATACCACCGTTGTACATCCACATGAGACGCAATCATGTGGATTCCTGGGCATAACTTCGTATGTAAAAAGCACGATGACCGCATGACGCCAAGGCCGCCGGCATCGGAGTCTTGGCGTCGGCTTCTCCCGAATAGGTATACCTGTATCTGCTGCGGTCGAAAAGGGGTTCCAGCTCCCTTACCCGTCGTATAGAAATTTTCACGGCGAGTATTAGCAAAGTATGCATAGATCGTTTCTCTCGTATACAGAAGCTTCTCATTTGAGAATCTCTGGAGACTTTACTGTACTACACAACCTAGGTTAGTTAACTCGTCAAAACCCTGGGTTCACCCCCCTTTAAGCCCCTATTCGTTTTCAAGGGGCACCCGGGCGGCTAAGAGGCATAAGTGGCTTTGAATCAGTTGCTAACTAATAGAGTTAGGGGAATTAGGAAGTTTCGATCGCGCACGCGCCTCGCAAGAGGTTAGTATACCCCTTACCTGCCCTTCCAGGGGAGGTCTCGGGGTATAGAGGTGTATCAGCGTCACCATGCATATTGTTTCCAGGCATGGAGCAGACGGACATAATTGCTTGTAATTTATGCTGAATCTAGCGAGATTACGGAAGTTGGTATATAACGAGACAACCGCTTAAATTATCTGCGTCAGTATAGTGCCAAACTCTTAAAGTTGGGTAGTTTTCCTATGTCCTGAACGATTAGTCCTGAACGATTAGTCCTGAACGATTAGTCCTGAACGATTCGGAATCTAACACACGAAAACCGAACCAAGCCCGGATCTACCATGGGACTGGCAGACATCTTTCGCCCCATTGATTCCATTTGGCTCGTCAGGCGGGAAGACGCCAAAATGGGTAGGCAGGCAGGCGATGACTGGCTGCTTCACAATTGCTTCTGTTGACTCTCAAACCGCCCCGTAGCGCGTTATCGCTGTAAACAATCTTCTTAGCAAAAGACCCGACCGCAGTCGTAAGCTCATTCCACATCATAGACATATCCATCAAGTAAACAGCCGCCCCTCATGGCCTCCCTCGCGTCTGAGCTCTCTCAACAGCTTCATCGCCCTCTCAAGACCCTCCTTATGCTGGGCAATCATGGCGTGTTGACTATCAAGCAACTGCTGCTGCGAGCGCACGATATCGAGCGCGAAGTCGAGTCTGTTCCTCAGATCGGCAATTTCGGCGATGTTCGTACAGTTGCAGTTACCTGCTTCGCTTCCCATGCCTTCTCGGTAGGCCTCCTCCGTCTCGGTCACGGCTGCCACAACCCGTCCTCGGCCCCAGCGCAGGTTGGTAGTTCCTACTCGACCAACATCGCCTCCAAGGGCGAGGACCGAATTCCAGAGCGACGCCGCTGTTGCTCTGATGCTCCAGGAGTTCGCGGGGTGCGCAGCTCGTTGGAAGCCCCACAGGCCTTTCAGCTTCCCAAAGGGATTCGCGGCCATCATACCGGATGCAGAGGAAGAAGTGTCGCTAGCAGCGTTCAAGCTACTAGTTTGATCCGGCGCGCAGAGCGTGTAGATATCCGGACGGCCGGTGAAGGAACAATACCTAATACCGGGTGTTGTCTCGCTCGGAGCCGTCCTGGAAGTTGTTGTGTTAGGCATCACTCGGGAGGTTGACAGCTCAGTGTGAGAGCTCGAAGAGGATGTGCCAGATTGAGAGTCGGAAACGGAGACCAATGCGGAACTAGACACGCAGTCTAACCCCGAGCAGGATGCCGTCTTAGTCCCGGCCGAAGTGGAAGTGTCATCCAAAGAAGAAGCGACGAGAGTTGTCGTGACCGTCACCGTACTAAGGAGAATAGGTATCTTCAGCGCGCTCCTCGCCCGGCCGGCAACGAGCTCCGCAGTGGCAGCTGGTTGAGACCCATCATACCCCTTGGTAGGGCGAGAAGGGGATGTTGCCATAGACGGTGCTTGTATACTGGTAACTGAGTTCGTGATTGTCATCGTTGGAGACGTCGGCTTGCCCGATATGACCTGTGATTCAATAGAATCAGAACCAGCGGGGCTATCCGTTGTGGTATCTACCCTAGGCGGCGTTGGTGTAATGAGGAACATCCAGGTAAATTTTGTTGTTACAGTCGTTGTCTTGCCCGATACGACGGTAGTTATAACAGAAACAAAGGTAGTAATCGATCTGACTGATGTGGGATCTTCAAGCACAATCGTTGTAGACTCATCCTCAGTCGTCGTACTGCCAACATCACTAGTCGTCCGAGTTTTTATATAACTATCCGGCATTGTCGATGAGAGCTTGGTTCCTTCACATATACCATTCATCAGCAATCATCTACAACAACGTATGATAGAGTTTAGAGTGCTCAATCCTGGGGTGTCCAATTCGCCTTACAACTATGCGTCCAAATGTCATGGTGGCTAGACTTACCAGCTGAACTGCTGAAAGACACCGAAGTCACACAACCACCACCACCGACGGTCTGATCGCCATGTGTAGCAGAGGGAGTCTCGGTACTCCCGTGGCTTGCGTGCCTGTTCATCTCACCGACGATCGAACCGTAACTTCCTATATGTTCGCCAAGTCCGTCAGCGGCTGATTCGTTTCCCACGGCCTGACTCCCCTGAAGCTGTGGGTGTATTTCATTGCACGGGTGCGGCGAATTTGAGAAACCAACTTGAACCTCCAACGAAGAAAAGGGGAAGGCTAGGTGGAGACACAATAATATGCTAGAGGCAGCACGGGGCGAAAAGGCGAAAACGAAGAGGGGAAAGACATACCAATGATAGTTATGAGGGGCATGAGGATGATGACCGCAAACATGATATAGGACAGACTCCGCATCTTGCGGGAGATCTCGGCCTTCTGCGTGGGTGACAGCTCCATTTCATCTGTACGAAAAGAACCAAGCATTAGTTAATCCATACAATACATGCTGACCACCGTACATCACCCTAGCCCTTGGTCGTCCTAAAAGGGGCCAGCGAAAGAGAGGTGGGGCAATGTTATGGTCGACTTACTTCTCGCAGCCTCCGCATCGGCATCATGCCACACGGACAAAGGCACCGAGCTCAACGCCTTCACCTTCTCGTTTCCGTTTCCGTGTGCGCAGCTGCTCGCACCTTCAGTGCCTTTCCACCGCCACCACTTCTTCCTCTCCGCGGCCATCTCCCTCTCGGGGTCCCGACCTCCTCCTCGTCCGCCTCCTGATGAATCCGCACTCACGTTTCCATCGCCGCCGTGGCCGGACCAGGACGATGGCGCGCGCGTGTTGGCGGGCGTGGCGGGCGCGAACAGCACCTTCCGCGAGCTGAAGAGCTTGCGGCGGCCCGTGCTCGGCGGGGACGCCACGTGCGGCTGCAGCAGGTCGTCGACGGACGTCAGGGGCAGCGGGACGGCCGGCCCCGCCTCGAGGTAGCGGTCGTGGTGGTGGTCGGGATGGGAAGGAGAATCAGCAGCAGCAGCAAGAAGAGAAAAAGGAGGTGAAGATGGTCGATGATGCTCTTCCCTGTTGCCGATGGCGTCCTTGATCGCGTTGCAGCATCCGTGCTCCTGCTTCTTGTGCTGTTCCGGTAAAGGAGGGGGCGCAGAAGCAGCGGCAAGGCCGTTGTTGGTTCTCGAGTCGTGCTGTGCGGCTTGGCCGAAAACCGGACCTGCAGCTGTGGCTGCTGCTACCGGTATTTCCCTGCCTACTGTCTTCTGCTTGTGGCGGGTACCGTTGGGGTAGCTGTAGTTGTGGACGTCTTTGTGGCGGTGATTGATATCACGATGGTTGTTGTGTTGACGATCATGTTGGTCCCTGACATCCCGCGGCTCTCGATGCCAGTCTCCGAGATCCTGATGGTACGCCGACGTCCTTCTGCTGCCCATCCGCTGCCGTCCGCCCCTCTGCGGCACAGGCGCTGAAGACGACGGCGTGCTCTCCTCGTGCGACTCGCCATCGCCGCGGACGGGGATCACGGGCAGCGGCTCGTATTCTTCTTCTTCATCGGAGGTCGGGGACGGGGGCTGGGGGCCGCCACCGGGGACCTTGTTCTCGGTAGGCTGCTGCATCTGATACGGCTAGTGGACATAAGAATATAATCAGGGGACAGAAAGAAAGCAACAACACGATCCAGAATACAATATCGCTTATTAGTTGTGACGGCAGTTTAGGTATCAATTGCCACATCCACCCACCGGTAGTTTCGGCTCGGTCAGGCAGGGTATGACAGAGGAGGATGTATAGGCCGCAGGTATGTCGATAGGTAGTTAGGTAGGCAAAAGTAGGAACGTGGGGTATCTATGCGGCTCGGATGCACGTGAAGTGAACTCCACGTGAAGTCAAAAACGTGTGACACAGTGACCAAGTGAACAACTTGAGTGATTCAGGGTGAGGACGTCATACGCTCAGTGGTAGGAGGGGATGGGCATGTTGCGTTCTTACTGGGTAGGCAGGTATGTAAGTAGGAGAGAACACCAGACGGTGCAGTGGGATAATTGCGTGATAAAAGGTGCTTAGGTGGCTATGTGAGTATGAATGGACGTAGGTATGGTGTTGCCAGGGGGGAAGTGGACGGACTCGAGCCCTCCATCCTATTGACAGCAATCACTCTACACATGTGTAGTGACGAGACGGGTCTGTCATCCCATCTTAAGCGGCACTTTCCCCTATACCTTAAGTGACTTGCCTACCTAACCTCAGGTATCATTACTTAAACCATCCGGCAGCCCACCTACTTGCTTAGATGCAAGCGAACATGAACTAATCATGTCATTCATCTCGACTTAGGTTGTTGGTAGGTCCATACTAACCAAGGAACAAACATAAGGGAACAACCCGGTCAAAAAGCTTTCTCCATTCGTGCTAAAATGAGATAGTGTTAGATCTTCATATGGTTTTTGTTTACGTTTAAATCTTATGCTAGCTAACCCATGAACGCCGAGCGTTGAGGCTGAACAAAAAAATAGAGATCAGCCTGAGGTATGTACCTTAGGTATTCATGCGGCCTCAAGGAGCATTAAGTGATTGTTCCCTCTCCAACATCCCGACCCTCTCTTCCAATATCTCAGGTGGGTATCTGCTAATTCACCATGATATTACTAAAGGTTTGCGATATGTCGTCCCGGCTCGGGCCTTCCTTAAGCTCCGGTATTACGGGAGCGCCCGCCGCCAGCCTCTCCTCCATCAGCTTCAGCAGGACCGGCGGAACGCTTTCGTCGGTAGCTCGGATCGTAAGTCGAACCATCTATTGAGTGGAAGGTCAGCACTGATAGTCGAAGAGGAAGCTGATGTCCGTCATCTTACCTGTGAGCCATAGTTGGGCTCCAGCCGCATCAAGCAGCCAAACTTGCCCCCTTCCGAGGTATGAAGGACACTGGCCCCGACGAAGTTTTTGGCGTTCGGATCGACACCTTCTAGTATTCCCCATCTAAACCCTTGGATAGTCTTGCGGATGAAGTCCTCAGTCATTTCCCGAGCGCCACTCTTAACATCCGCCAGCCTGATGATCTGCTGGGCCTCGCGCGGCGCACCGCCGATTTGCTTCCATCGCTTAAAGAAATCATCTGCCGTCAGATCTGCCGGGTCCATGAACTTATGAGCAGCAAGAGGTAATTTCAACGTCAGCGCTTGAAGGGCGCCAGCGAGATAGCTAATGCGGATGGTGGGGCTCTTGGTGAAAACCCTCTTCGCCTCGAACATTGTGATCTGTCGGGATTGCCCGCCCTGGATAATGCTGCTGTCGGGTAGAGCTTTGATGTCCCAGCTGAGGTTCGGCTTTTCACTTTGATCCAAATCGAGTGTCGTCGTGAACGAACTCACCACGGTCGGTGTCTTATTCGCGAAATATAGGATGAGGCAGGCCATCTGCCCTCTGTACTCCGAGCGAACACCGACTTGCAGCTGCCCGTCTTCGAACAGCACTCCGTCACCCTTGAGGAGCAACTTGTAATAGCCAGGCTCCCAGCCTGGCGACAGATGTGCAGCGCTGGCCAGGTTTGGCGTCTTCAATAATTTTGGCTCCATCGGCGCGGCGCTCATATCAAGACCGGCCAAATCCTTCGAGTGGCCATTTGTTCCGTTTGAAGTCCCATTCGCAGTGCCGTTGCCATTCACTGAACCGTTCGTGCTGAATGTCCTGCGAAGACCTGGAGTCTTCGCCATGCTCAGCTCCGTGGTATCCTGATTAGCGGTCTTTCCACCAACTACCCAGGTCCTCTTGTCGCTGGTATTAGCATGCTTCTGGTGGAGTCTCGACAGGAGTGCCGACTGCCTCTCGGGGAAAGCGGGCATCTCGTCGCAAACGGTTCGGAGTAAGTCGTCCGACGGTAGACTTGCCAGGGTCAAGTATTCGCATGCTCTTTGTTGAAGCTCCGGGTCTAGGGTGTGGCTATAGACTTCGAAGACATGAAGGAGCTGAGGCTTGATTTCCGGGAACAGGTTGACGAACTTGATGAACGAGGAGAGTATCATACCACGAGTGCTCGACGAGCACGCCGGCAGCTTGGAGGACAGAGCCATGAACTGCTCGATCGGGCTGGATCCTTTCTCCTCGGCTATCAAGTGACCAAACTCTCCGAGAACATATGCACCGATCTTGACCAAGGTCTCATGGCAGTGGTCCAGCTTGATATGTTGCAAGGTATTTTGAGCAGCGTACACTTGCAGTTCCTCGTTATTGGTGACAATCTGGATTACCCGCTGCCATACCTCGTCGCTGAGGTGATCGCCAGCGATGGCCACCAGTTTTAGTGAGACATTGATGTACCACTGAATATCGGTTGCGTATTTCTCCGTCAGGATCGCGATCTTCAGGGCCATCTCTTCCCGGATCGCGAAATCCGCGTTTTGTAGATAATGCAGCAGCTCCGCCACGATCGGCCCGGAGTTGGTCGAGTCGCACATACTATATAGCAAATCGAGACCCTTTCTCCGGACACTGATATCGCGATCCTTCAACGACCCGAGGATCACGTCCTGGTGCTGCTTTATGGGGTCGATGTTCTCGGCACGCGCTGCGAGATGCGTCATGGCCTCCAAACCTAGGTAGCGGACATTCGTCTCCCTAGAGGTAATGAAGCGGCCCAGGCGGGAAGATATCTGTTTCATGAGATCATGTTCGGTATCGAGGTGGATGATGAGGTTGATAGCCTCAAACAAGACAGCATTCTGAGCATTATTCTGCTGCACGTTTTTGTTCGTCTCCATGGCCAAGTTCAAAATCTTCTGCAGCGAGTCCCGTATCATTTCCCGCACATGGCTATCCTCTGGTCTGCTCGTTAGCCCACGAACCATTGTCAACCATCGGGGTACCTACCGGAAGGTGGGAAGTATTGCAGTAACCGTAGTAGCTTAACCTGTATCCATGGACATGGGACTTTGTAGTACAGATAATCAGCCGTGTACTCGCCATCAACGACTATCCGTTTTAACCGGGCTGCGGCCTTCGCATAAGCGCCCATATATTGATCGAGGTTATCCTGGGCAACAGTCATGACCAGAGACGTTACTGACAAGGCGACTCCGAGATCGACGTCGTCCATTAGAGATATTATCCGCTCAGCCCACTGAGGCTGGATTATATCCGGATGCTTACGGTATAGACGCAGCAGGGTCAATGCAGCCTTCTTCTTGACGAAAGCCTTCGAGGTCCTAGTATGCTGTTAGGTTCAGAAGGTCGTCTGCGGGCGCTCCAGGGCACCTACGGTGATATCAGTAACCTGTGAACCTCTGCACTCAGAGCCTCTCCCATCTCCCTACCTCCCACATTGGCAATCGCGTGCAGGGCTAGACAGTTGAAGAGCTCATTGTGGTCCAAGAGGTCCTTGCGTATACTGTTGACAACCAAATGTAGCAATTCGTGCTTCTCGTGTAGGAATAGGGTCATAGCTAGATATCCGATCTGCTTTTCCGAGTATTTGCTGGCCGAGATGAGGTTGACGGCCTCAAGGTGCCCGAAATCGACGTTCCAGCCGAGAATGTATATATACAGCAGCTATAGGCACAACGCGTCAGGCTTGGTCGATGATAATTTCTCCTAGTAGGCAGGAGGCATACCTTGCAGACATATTTCTTCTTGTGATAACCGCTCAAGTTGCCGTCTAGCGTCCATTAGCAACGCTGACCCGAGGAGGTGATAGGTACATCATCCGGGGGCTAGCTGTATAGCATAGTATACGTACCCTTGAACTTTTGCCTGTATATTGGAACAGCCTATGATTAGTACCTGTGCTCCAATGCTCATCCCATGCTGTAAAGGGGGCGAATAACCCACCGAATGTTCGCAAGTTCCTTGTTTATTCTCTTCTCCTCCAGGTCTCGTGCTCTCGCATTCCGAAGGTCGGCGATGAACTGAACAAGTCCGCGCATGTTGGAGTTGGAGGTGTTGGACCGGCCGAGGAAGCCGGCGGCGGCGGAGGAAGCCATGTCGTCGAGAAGGGCGTCGTGCCGTGCGGTAGTGGTGGGTAGTATATTGGCCGTTACGAGAGAGTTCCTCCTATTCTTACACCTCAATCTCCGGAATTCCGACTCGTCCACCCGTCAAATATCCTTCGAACGATGATTAGTCGATGGTTATCCCAGATGTCGCTGTATGACGGATGAGGTCCCTCGTTTCGATGTCGAGAATTCCCAGGAAGCGCGCCCAGACCGCGGCTTTCAAGTCTCAATCGATAATCATCATCGAGTGTTTGTCTTTTATATATATATGGAGCGAGCCGATTTTGTCGGACCGCGATTTCTGTCTGTCTAAAAAGGGATTCGTCGTTCGTTTCCTCGCTAGCACTTTTCGGTTACAGAGGTCTGACAACGGGACCAGCCGACTTGGTTTAATTCCGTGGACCCTTGGGTTTCCGGCGTTTACCCAAGGGCAAAAAAAGCGCGTGTGAGGCACAGCGGGTGGGTATAGATGCGATTCTCGAATTCCGATGAACCCTTCAATTACTAAAGGGGAGGGGGGGACCGGTTTTGCAGGTTGCAGCAAGCAAACGGCGCAGCGTCAGTAATACAACATTCAGGGGAATCTCTTTTCTCTCTCTCTGTGTATCTGTCGTCTCGAATGACCCAATGTCGCATCAGGAGGTGCTGCGAAAGGAAGGAAGGTCCGTCCATTGCCTGCATCTGCATGCTTGGGGGCAATTCGGACTTTATCTGGAGCCCAGAGGTACCGAAGTAACTCTATCTAACCCTTTAGGGACTAAGGTGGCTTGGTGTCACGCGCCACAATCCACTTTAACCCGCTTAATTATGGGGTCTGATGGGATCTGATGGGGGGGGGGGGGGTTTG